>JAMKCH010032538.1:0-16873 GCA_023653785.1 Ophioderma brevispina
GGGCTGTCCATATTGAAGGTAGAAGTCAAACAGTCGGCAGTAGTAGGGCCATGGGATGGGACGCGGCAAGGTATATATGTGTACAGTGCAAGTGCAAGATGAATAAAGCTGTGCTGATAATCAATTGCACAATATTGCGATTTTTTTACCCCATTTCAGATCTCGTTGTTCGCCTATTTTTAGCAAGTATTGTAAATACATTTCACATATATTTCACAAAAGGACAGATTTTTTAGATATTATCGGGAAAGCACTGTTCTTGCTTTTTTGTGAAAAAGTAGTCAAAATTTTCTCTGAAAATTCAAAAACTCCCCGCGCGACCAGTTTTACCAGGTTGTCGCGCGAGTAGCGAGTGCTACAGTTGACCATGCTACATATGTTCTTACTTTTTACAACCACGATCTGGTCCAACAACGCAATAGTATAGCTAGTATGTTAATGCTACTTTCAAATGCATTGACGAAATTAATGTATTTTTGGGACATTGGAACCCTTAGTTCGGATTTTTTGATGAAAAAGTCATTTTATTCACTCCCACTGCTTGCCCGCCATCGCCCGCTGTATGTATGCTGGTTTGTGGCGAGTGCTGTCAGCCTTTGCCATCAAGTTCGCTTGCTGCATTTTTGATTTTTTTACACAACGATCTAGTCTAACAAATCGCTTTCTATAGATAATTATTGTAATTAAATTACTTCAACTACAACTGAACGAAAAAATGATATATTTTTGGACATAGAGAAGTGTTGTTCTAATTGTGAAAGAAGCATCCTTACACTCATGGTCAAACCAAACTGACACGTACAACTGTCACTGTCCGTCTCAGGCAAGCTCCAATTTTTGCGCCAGAGAGTGCCGGTTACGCAACATCATCCCGTTGTCATTTGGTTATTTTGTATTAATTTAATGTCAAACAATTCATTCATAATGGTGGTAAATCCCAACTTCTAGGAACAACATTTGAAGGTTATTTCTCATCATACAGTGTAGTTTGTTTGCTATTTTTTGATGTTGGCCTGTTTTTTAATATTTGTTAGCTATGTTTTACTATAATTAGTGCAAGCATGTAAGCACTCTTCTGATTGGATACTCAAAGGTTACATCATATAATCATAAACATCAACATAAACAAAAAACTAAAAAATTAAAACAATACACAATTAAAGACACTATCAAGGGATTTGCTAAATCAGAAAACGAAAAAATCATTAAAAATCAGATTGTGCAGGTATGTAACCAGTACAGGTACCAACAGACCCTGCAAATGATATGACCAGAGCAACCTAATAAGGACAGAATCGGAAATTTAGTCATACTGTCCGTTCGGACAATTAATACAACACGTAATTGATAGGGGAATCGTATCATTGAACACTGCCTTTTTCTTCCTTTTTCCTTCAATTCTTTACAGGTTAAAAAGGTTAGAATACGGGCTACCATGACCCCCCCCCCCCGGCACCCTGCTGGGGATTTTGGAGACAACCATTTATGTGAAGCTTATACCATAATCAACTGAATTCAGGTTGATCTGCGACAAAATAATCCCCACCCTGGGTTAAACGGTGAGGGCCGCTTTTCAAAATGGCTTGCCAAATGCAACCACCCCCCTTTGGAGAGAAGTACCAACATGCCTAGGCAAACTACAGAAAAATCACAGGCACTTGATTTGGTATCAATAGATAGCTATGGTCTCCTCTTTCCTTGATATCAAAAATTGTTTGAGTACCAACCTGCCTAGCATTACGTCACAAATGACGTCATAAACTTAGCATGTTAGCAAAATTGTCATTGCTCCCAAAAGAAATCCACTCTTTCAAATACACATTGAGATAACACAGGGAGTCGGTAATTCAAATGTTGCAGGAAGGAGGTAGACAGTGACCAATTATGACAACACACTGTGCACATAGCACAAGCATTTCCGTAGGAAAATGGAGGTGGACGTAAACCGTGCCAAACACAAAAATAGGGAACCAATGCGATTGGCCAATCTTAAGAAAACTAAGCCCGAGGGCTGGCTTCATCCCCTCTACCCATACGGGGAAGGTTTAACCAAGGCAAAACCTTATGCATAGCCGAAGGAGGGATGATCCCAGCCCATGGACAAGCCCAAACCAACGCCACCAACCTATGGTGCACCCCTCAGTGCCCCCACCCTGAGGGGACCCCACAACCCAGTACACCCACTTGGGTGGGAGGGTGGGGATTTCGCAACCATACCGCATGTCTTCCTCCGCCGGATTGTGACAAAAAGGAGGCAAACTTACCCACATCAGACAAAATTCGCGGGAAACCCCCAAGTTTTAACTAAGCCACGGCGCTGATTGGTGGTCCTGTCACAAGGCCGTAACATATCGAGGTAACACCAGCCCCAATTGGCCGATGACATCCTTTTGGGCACGTCACATTGGGCAAATTACATGGAGTGGACTCCACACTAAGGGACAGGAGCCCAACGAAAGTTGACTTGGGGGACCCACCTGAGTGATTCCAGGGACCAAAAATTTGACTTAATTAGACGTGGCAATTGAAGCTTGATTGCTCCCAGAAAATCACTCTTTCAAATACAAACGATAGAAAACACATGTGGAGGTCGGTAAGTACATTTTTTGCAGGGGAAGGGTGGATAGACAGGTGACCAATTTTGACCACACACTGGTGATACACAACAAAGCATTTCCAGTAGGAACATGGGGTGGACTTAAACCGTGCCCACACAAAATAGGGAACCAATGCGATTGGCCAATCTTAAGAAAACTAAGCCAGAGGCTGGCTTTCATCCCATCTACCCATACAGGGTCAGGTTTACCAAGGCCCAACATTAGAATAGTACGAAGGAGGGATATCCCAGCCCCTGGACAGCCAAACCACGCCACCACAAGGGTAACCAAAGGGAACCCTTGCCCGCCACCACGAACCAAAGCCCACCCCTAGTGGTAAGGGTGTTGGTGGCAAGGCTGGGACTAACCAAACCAGGGACCCACCAAAACAAAACCAAAAGAAACGAAGGCACAGGGGAGGAAACCCCGCCGATTTTTTGATTTGATTGAACTGATGGTGAAAGACCTTGTGTGCCGGTAGGATCGTTACAGCAACATACGCATGGCAGGGGCACAAAGGGGGGCTTGGTTCCCACAGTTAGATTATAAACCCCCATACTGAAATGTTGGCACAGATTTGGTCGCTGTGCCACCGTTTACTCAAAAACCAAAAACAAAAAAAAATCTTAACCAAGCAACATGTATTGAACGCCATGCATTCCTACTGTGGTACAGGATCTTGCATGGCAACAATTTTGGGCTGCAGAGCTCCCATTAATAATAATACAACAGGAAACTTATAACTGACAACCATGCAGACAACACCAGGACATAATGTGATCCAGACCTCAAACTGAAGTGTTGCACATCCGTTTCTGTGAAGGCGCCATTTACGTGAATGGCAAAATGACACGGCAAGTTGGACTACAGCATGCAGACCACCCTGCCTTGATGGAGAACAAACATTGGCTTTGTGTGCGTCTGCGGTTTAGCAGGAAGACACATATAGGGATGGGCCTTTTCCGCTGCGAGCTGTGGCCATAAACAAAGGTTGTCAACAATGGAATGTCCACACAAACACCATTTACTGATTACTACCTAATTGGCCGAAAGAAACCACTACACACAAGCACATTTTCTGATTACTTCATGATTGGTCAGAAGGACCACAGGTCCAGGGCTATGGTGATTTGAATGACCCATATGAGGCTTCGAACCCCATTTTGTGAAGGACTTGTAAGAAAAACACTGGTGAAGACTAATGTGGGGAGTACACATATTGAACTTTGAACCCTATATGAAGACCTTTGACCTAATGTCATTGAAACAACCGGAGTGTTAACAATGCCTAATTTCCCACATAAGTGCATTGGACTGGTTACCTTTTGCCTTGGTCACGAAGAAAACCACTGGCCCAAGGCTGGGATTGGTTGTAACAAAGTGACCTCTGATGACCCCTGTGGTTAACTTGACCCCGTTTTATGCGAAAATCGTAAAGTACATCCTTGCCTACCAATAGGGGTTACGGCAACCAAGGATAGCCCAAACTGAACATAGCAGGATAATGCAGGTGTATACACAGATTGACCTTTGACACCTATGTGACCTTTGACCTGATATTATTAAAATTAAAGGTTAATAATTACCATTTTATTAGTAATCACTGAATGACTTTGTATTTGGGCAAAAGAACCTACAGGCCCCAAACATAATTTTGAGGTGTGAGCCGGTCCATTTCTGAGACCCCATTTTGTTGAAGCCTATAACTTATTTCCCACATATTTTCAATGATGCACTCAATTACTTTGACAAAAGAGCCACTGACCCACAGTCCATATGGAGTAGTGGTCAACAGGTTGACCTTGATGACCTCTATTGTGAACTACATCACCAACTTGACTTCTCATGGCAAACTGTGATGGGCAGGTGACACAAGCGTTTCAGGAGAACGCTTGTATTGTTATTATTAATATCCACATGTTTTGCATTGGGACTAGCCCAGCTCTGTCAACAATGAATGGGAGAACATGGACACAGCTTTAAAGCTGAACATGTGCACCACCAGATGACCACATTCAACACCATTGAACACATTGTTAATTACTTTTAATTTAAGAATTATTGTTCAAATGTGGTGGTTGAAAATGCTGGACTCTTTGGAACACATTTGCACACGCTGAACAAACAAACATGTGAAGAAGGGTGATGCCTAGGCAGGACTGCACCCACCAAGCTTGCTGTAAAGCTGGACATACGAAATGTATTATTATTTTTTTAATTTATTATTTTTTTTGTTTTTGTTATTATTATTGTTGCCTACATTCATTATAATATTATTATCCAATTGCTACCCATATGGCTGCAAATTACACGTTGCCACTAACATAGATGCAGCTGTTGACCTCAACAGACAAGACTTAAGAAACAGGGCATGTACTGAGCACTGGTTAGGTCGGGATAGGTGGCCCAATCTGGCTGTCAATCTGACCAGACTATTAATTACCTTCTGCACCAGATATGCCACCAGTTTCCTAGATAGCGGAGAGGGGGGGCACCAAAACAAAATGGTGCGAAGAGTTGTGGCAAAGATCCCAACGCTAGTGGCTCGTCCGACAAGGTGACCTATCCGACCTCAAGCCATACCTATGAATGCGAAAAATATAGGACTGTGTACATTAAAAAATGTGTGTACTCAAAGAGGATGTGAACTAGAGTATTGCACACATTCAGTCATACGGGATTCTCCACACGCTGATCTGAAGCCAAGCCCCAGCGAAACTGCCGATTTTGTCTACTGGTTCACCAGAAATGTGACACTCAATACTTGGTGCTGTTATGGTATAACCTGTGAGTAAAAGCTGTGAACAACAAGAGAGGCCTTGGCCCCAGTAAGCGTTTTGCCATAGTGTCTGTCATCATACCTTTGCCCACCATTGTGCTGACTCTAAAGATGAATCCTACGTATAATTTATTATTTCCTAGTGCCAAAATTTAGAAATAATATAAAAAAAACCAATTGCAGGCCAAAAAGGGTGGCACTGCCCCGGGTTAGTATTTGAAAAAACACCATGAGATGAGTACCATTTAGTGCCTGTGATTGGTTTTGCTGGGTAGCCATTGCAGACTACCTGGCCAGAGCTTTTTAAGCATTCCAGAATATCACAGTAAAATTTAACATAAAGAGGTCTAAAGACCATGACTAATTAAGGAAGTTCCTAGCCGATTGAACCCCATGGGGGATAGCAAGCGATCCTGTTGGGCCTCGCAATAAAGAGAAGGGATTGGCAGACCATTCCACCAATTACCATATATTTCTCCATGGGGAACACATATTTGGAGGGTGCCAAAAACTATTCTGGACATGGACCCTTTAGGGACTATGCATTCAGCAGGAGTGCTACAGAATGGATGACTGGGCCTTGGAAGTTGGAACCAGGAAAATTGTTTGATTTGTATTTGCTTTGTTTGGAAAATATATATTGTTTTGTTTATGTTTGTGCCCAATCATTCAAACATTCTTTTTTTTTTTTTTTTTTTACAACCTTATGTGCAACTATTTGGGAAAAACACTATTCTATGTACCAATTTAATACGTTATGGGGGATATTTCCTTTCCCCCTAACAAATTTTAGAATATAATTTTATGTGCAATTTAAATCTAAATCCACTAAAAACAATAAATGAATATTAATTGAATAAACTATAAGAGAACATTATAACCTAGTGAACAATTCATTTTTCCTCACGTTAATTTTAGTGTTATTATTATTATCAATATTATAATATGGCTAATAGTGGAATGGGGGAAAAATTTGCTCTGGTTATTCCCCATTTTGGACTTTGGGGCGAAAATACCTTCCCCTTAACGGCTCCCTTTGTATTGCGGTTGGGATTCAGTTTTGGGTAAAAAAGGCGGTACGAATATTAATATAATGATGTAACAACGGATATGAAAATGTGAATTTTAAAAAAACTATAAGAGCCCATTTAAAACTAATGGAATATTTTAACCTTCCCCCTAACAATCATGCTAGAGTTATTTGATGTTACCCCTTTTTTTTTTTTTTTAAATTTCATTTTGGTTTATTTTTTTTGTTTTGATTTTGTAATTATTAAGGAACCTAATGAATGGGCAGGGTCCACTGATCCCACGATGGGCAACACGGCAGGGCCAATTCTTGGGATTCATCTCAACGTCCCATCTTCTAAAACGACACCAGACCAGGCAGTTGGCCCTTAAAGGTGTACCCCCCGAGGTGATCCCTGATGAGTGACCATCCGTCACTCCCTCAGAGCGAGTAGGTCTAACACCCCGACCCTCCGCCCCCCCCCCCACCCCAACAGAGTTAGAAGAGTGCCCCAGAGAAGCCATGACTCGGTTTGATATGGGATTAGGCCAAAGCGGTTGAAGCGGGCAGGACCATCTACCCCAGGGAGTTACAGCCTAAGGTAATGGTAAGACCCACACTAATTTCCTATGCACGACCCATGCGTACAAATAATAGGCCTCTTACCTTGACCTGTGACCAAGTCAATGCTTGCATACTAGCAAATCTTAGACATCATGTCAGAATGTTTTTAGTTGGTGTGCATCCCATCCTTGAAACAGGCATGGCGGCTAACCACTGTCCACATATTACCATTTATTTTTGATTTTTATATGTAACCATGCATAAAATGTTATTCTAGTGTGGAGATTTTATTTTTTTCCTTTCCAAATTTACTGTGTTTTTATATATTATTACTGACAGTGTGCGATAAAGGGGAGTTTCGCGATGTTTATTGTGGGCAATGATTTTGAGGTTAGGGGAATTTCGTATTCCCCTTAAACTTGATTCTATTGTTGCGCTGATTCCGTAAAAGATTTGAATATATTTTTGCAAATAGTCTAATCTCCAGAATAACCCAATATGAGATATTAATTTATTGAATAAGTAAGAGCTGAATTTTCTACCCTAATGAATAGTTAACTTCCCCCGTAAGTGCCATTTCTGTCGTATTAGATTTTGTTAGTATTATTATTTTTACCCCTCTTATTCCTACAAACTGTTATTGTTGAAACATTCCATGTTGATTGGTTTTATTTTTTATTGATATTTATTTTTTTTTAAATCCAGGGAAACTAGAATGTTTACCATTATAATTGATTAGTATATTGTTATTAGGCATGGTTAGATTATCACACCCAGTTTGTTTGCTAAGTATAGGGTGGATTTGTAGTAGGGGATATTGGACTGGGACATCCACATGTACTATGTACCCCTTCGGTCACGAATTTGGGGCGGCATTGTTGCTAAGTGACTTGAAAGGGTAATCCGCCAAAAAGTGCCCATAACGGACACCGTTCGTTAATTGCATACCCGTGTATGGTATGGGCGGGGGAATACCCGGCCAAAATTTCTTGCACCATAAACGTCATGCATAAACCTCAGCATTAAAACAAACGCTCCCGCCGCGGGGGGGGGGGGGCTGTTCCAAGGCACATACCCACCCCCGCTGAGGGATTTCCCTATTTTTGCGCAAAGGCGCAATGCGGGGCGGAGTTTTACCAAATATGCCACGCCGGATATTGCCAAAATGTAAGTTTACAAAGCGGGCCGACAATTAACTCCGAATAAACAATGTGAATGCAAACACAACATTTGGCTCGGAGATGTGCCGGGAGGGAAAGTTTATGTGGGACTAAGAACTGCGAAAAAAAACAGCGGTTGAGAAAGGGAATAGCAGGGACCCTTATGCTAAGCCAGGGATTCGCCCATATTATGAACTAAAACTGCATGTAAAATATTGGGAATCGAATTCCAAAATGAGCGGACACCATACCATTCGCAAAAATTGCGACAGCTTTGCCGGAGGTCCCTGCTTTGGGAATGTAAACGACAGCCCTTTGCGTGCTGTGGTTGAATTCAGAGTTTAAAGCTGCACTTGAGGCGCGTGATGTTGGCGTGACGTGTGTTAGTCTTAAACGGGTCCCCGGTTGCCAATAATTTTACTTTCAATCTCACTTCCAATTTATACGTGGAAGGTTGGCGAACAATTCATGTGCTTTAATATAAAAGAAAAAACCAGTGGGAGGCGTTGCGAGGTGTGGGGTGAACAGTCACTAACAAATAAATAAGTAAATTGGGATGGGAGGCATGGTTATGACTCGTCGATCAAACAACACCTGTATGCAGAAATCTATGCAACCAAAAGGTGAGGCATCCCCCCGTAATTACAACACGGAGCATGTTACGCCTCTGCCCCGGGCCAAATCTCCTAACACTAGGTGCATCTGTGGAGCCCAAAGCTGCTACAGAGCCCGAGAACGAAATACATTGGGAGGTAAAGTGGTTGAATGGGCGTTTACCGCAGGCCACCTGCCGCTACCATACCATGCGGCAGATTTCACGCGGGCTTACAATTGGTTTTTGTTTTGTTTTCCCGCTATGCGGTAATCAGATTTTAAGCGCAAATTTGGATTTTTGGCATACAAAGCAGTACCCTTGTAACGATTGATGTGCCAATTAATTAAAGCCTTGACCTGGTAACGTGCACAGATGCAGAGTTAGAATTTTCTGTAAAGGTGCGCACGTGGAATTTGAAGCTTTTTACATGCCAGTTATTTTACAATGTATTGGCCAGAAAACCCACACAAACGAAATAGGTGCGATTAGCCCCCTATAACAGCGCTGGTACAAATCACTACATTTGTTACGGAATCCGGGCTGAGATTGCCGGTGGGAGCAATTGTGTTTGCTGCCGTCATGCGGTGTAAAATGGCCCCCCTTTGCGCACTGGTTAAAACCGCGGAGGTGATTGAAACCAGGCAATGCTGCTGGAACTGTAGCGGGCCATCTGTGGCCCTGCCTGCCTGAAAGCATTACCCAATTATTTCTCCTTTATTACCAATGTTACACGTCTTACGGACCTCCAGACAACTGATCAGAGAATTCATGCAAATATAGGTTTTATACGGGAGCTGTAAACCACCCTGGGTCACAACATTTTGCTAAGTTTTAGGGAAACCTACTGGGATACTTGACGTATGACGGTTTGCGTTCTGACAGGTTCCATCCGGGGGTTAGAACTGGTTCCAAACTTTCCGGGTAGCTGAGTCGGTATCATCGCTCCTTCACACTCCGAGATATAGAGACTTCGTTTGTCCTTAGTCTATTGTCCATCCTCGGTCACTAGTAGAGTCTCCATTGGAAGCAACATCACCTTCGATAGCGATAGAACAAGATTCGCCACGGGTGGATGCGGAGAAATATTTCCTTGAGAGAATGATATGTCCATAGACAAACTTCCAAGAGCGTTCATTGTCATCAGCGTCGGGGATAAACAATTCCGTTACATAATGTTCATCAGGGTTGGTCCAGTTCGTCACTGGGACTTTTCGGGCAAATCAGGACGCATTCTTTAATCATGTTTATATACGGAATGACATTTACGTTACGGGAATCGCCCCTATGTGAATATCGCCATATGAAACATTCACTCAGTGGAGAGTTCATTCACTAAGCGTAAGTGATGTCAGGTTTGAAGTTTCTTTTACTACGAAGAGCTACGGCTTAGTTTCTGACCGTGATGCGATTTGTAGTCCCAAATAAAAAAAGTTCAATCCACGGTAGAAAGTTCCTTTTACTAATTTATACTATAGTCTATTCATTTTCTCCCCTGTCTGAGTAGCAGGGCTTGAATTTCGCTATGCCTTGGTAAACTTCACCGTCCCAGGGACAAACTAAAGTGTTCAGCTTTAGTGTATCAGGTAGGTTCAAACACCAGATTTCGGCAACCATACCGCAATTGGTGTCCTCCAAGCAGGGATTGTGACAAAAAAGGCTAGCCAAAATTTACCCAACATCAGACAAAATTCGCGGGAAGGAAACCACAAGTGTTAACTAAGCCACTCGCTGATTGGTTGCCCTGTCACAAGGCCGTAACATATCGAGGTAACACCAGCCCCAATTGGCCGATGACATCCTTTTGGTCACGTCACCTAAATAGTGCTGCACAACACATGGGCAATTACATGGAGTGGATTACCACCCTCAGAAAGGAAGCCCAACGAACGTTGATTGGGGACGGGGAACCACCACTGGAGTGATTCAGGGACAAAATTTTGCTTCAATTAGACGTGGCAAATTGGAAGCTTTTGATCATGGACCAACATAGGGGCAAATTCAAATTTTTCGCAAAATGTTAGGAATATCCAATTTTCATGGGGTTTTTTTGGCCTCTAATGGATGGGAAATAGACTTGTTATACTAATGAGAGCATTTAGTGCTATAATACTGTTTTTGAGATCGCTAAAATTGCGAAATACCATTTTCCACCCTTAGTTTATTTTCCATACTTTCCTCAACATATGATGTCATAGTGATGAGAATAGGGATATTGGCACTTATTTTGATACAAGGGAAAGAGAGTAAACTCTAAGCCCCTGTGGTACCAAAAGTACGGTCGGAATCGGAGTGCATCAGTAACGAAAATCACAGGGGGTGGCACCCACCCCCCCCTTCGGGACGTTGATTACAAAAATGGATCAGGTAGACAAGGGTTAGGAGTCAAAACGTGACAAGCATATCGATGCCTTCCTATGTCAGAGCACTCGTAAGGAGAGATTGTTGAGGAGGAACAATCCAGAAGAAGAGAGCCAATTATCAAGTCCTGATTTGGTACCAGCAGATGTCTGGCAGAGCCCAGAAATTCCTCCACCAGATGATTCCATGGTTGGACGTTAAATGATGGTGCAACTAGATACAAGTGGCCATCATGAGAATTGATGCCACAAGAGTTGTCCGACATCGCGACATAATAGTAGAGGAAGAATAAAATTGATACAGGAGAAGACAATTTAAGACATGACTCAGAAGAGGAGAGAGGAAAGAGAAGATCAATACGAATCAAAGGAGATGCATTTAAGATCGTATACCCAGGAGGAAAAAGCATTGCTTAAAAGATCGCCAATTGAACAATATACAATTATTCAGATTGGAAAGTCTTTTAGAGTATCCAAACACAGGGGTTCTAGAGTGATTTAGCCAGATGGGGTACAATGTCTGGATGTGCTTCACTGAATTCTGCAACAGTCTGTGCAATTGTTTGCACCAAATTGGGCACAGACAAGAGATGCTCCAGTGTTATGATCTGCTACCAGGGTTTAGACTTCACTTTTGCAAGGAACCCTGTGATCGGCCGATCGGGATCTCAATCAGAGAGGACAACACCCACTCAGCCCACGAGAGCACAGCACAGGCGGAAGAACGCTCATTAGGCTCAATACCAATACGATGGCACTTGGTTGACAGCAGTCTTTCTTTCAACAAGCCAACACTCCCCAAACTCCTTAGAGACTATCAAAGGACCAGGACTTGCCTAAGAAACTACCCCGACCTAAGATTCGTCAGCAAGACGGCTCTGTCAAACACAGGGACCGCTCCATACCAGGTACTTGGCAGCTATGCTCCTGCATGCTACGCTGCTGCTGCATGTATAAGTTGTCGCTTTGGATCTGGCCGAAGACACCCCGCGACAAGCCGGCCGGCAGGCATACAACGACGGGTCAAGCTTTGGGCTGACCCCACCAAATTACAGGAAAGAATTACTCCACCACAGAGCAGCACAGGGCAAGCGGCCACGATCTCAGGGCATGGGGGCATACAGGATAATGGGGAAAAAGACCATTGTGGGGGTTCAGGGGCAGAGACCCCGGAAGCCTCTTGAGATTAAAATGTGCGAGTGCTTTAGGAGAGGGGTATGTCCTTATCTGGAAGAGATGTGAACCCTATGCTGAAGGTACGTGGGGTGGGGACCAGTGGGCGAAGCCCCCAGAAGCTCTGGGGTTTTAGCATGTTTCAGCCGCAATCAGGAGATCTCTCGGGTACCGCCAATCATGAAGATACAACTTACATGCCCCTGCGGGTCCAGGTGCGGAGCCAGATGAAAGCTCTCGAGTTAACTAGCATGTTTGAGTGCCTTCGGAGAGATCTCATTATTATTATCTAAAGCAGATGAAACTATACTGCCTGTGACAATAACAACAAAAAATCACAACAACGGATTTTTTTTTTTTCTTTTTATTTTCCCCCTCCTTGCCGGTCCCTAGCTACGCCACGTTCCAGAGGTGGGTCTTTAAGAGTGGCAGGTCCAAGGTGATCTCCTAAGTAAACAGGATATCACAGTGCTCCAGGGCGCTCCAGACCAGGTCACTCTAAGGTGACGCCTGCGAGGCCGCGCAATACGGAAAGGCCTACACTGTGCCCAGAGATGACATTGCCACGCTGATGGTTCTCCTCACAATTAGGGACGAGCCCATCAAAGTCTCCCTTTGAACATCTGGCATCCTGTGCGCCATTCCAAGATGTCTTTCCAGACAAAACGACAGGCTCACCGCACTCTCAGGCCGTTCATACCGGCACATAGCCGACAGAAGCATGAGCAACGCTCCCCCCCCCCCCGGGCATTCCTCCATTTCTTAACAACACTTATGTGGACAACGTTTTTGGTTGCGTCCCTATGCGTACACTCCTTGCCTGAATTTCTCGCAAGCATGCATATAGTAAGAAGCCTTTGTTTCTCACTTAGTGACCACTCCGTCAACACTCAAGAACCATGGTTTTGCATTCAAGTGAGCAGTGATTAAGGAGGAGGCTGTGGTTGTGGTCGAGTGTATAGTAAGTCTATACATTTTTACATAAGCGCCCTCTATATACACAATTGAAGTTAACTTTCTCCTTCTTCTTCATTATTAAGTGTTTACTTTACCACCTCAAACTAATCCACAAGGTGCTACAAAATTATAATTTATGTGACAACCCGGCATTTTGCCTTAAAGAGGCATTAATTGTAAAATACACGTGTTTCATTGTTTTGGTGGCCATTATGAAATATGACGCCCTCTAGAGGCAGCCTTAAATAAGCATGCCAAAAGGTGTTTCAACTATTCCTTGGTGTTGTTGGTGCGACTGAGTAGGTCACATCAGTGCGGAATTTTGGATAAAAAATAGATATAGTCAAAAAAAATGCATTAAGTGGAATATTTGGCCTCCATTTTGAAAAAAATCTCCCTCACGTCCTTAAACCAGGATAGGGATGTTTGCAGACAACCGATTTTGATAGCTATATGTTAAGGTTTCCAAAATATGGTCTCCAAAAATCCCCGGGGGGTGCAAGGTTTTCCGTTATGGGCTAATGGGACCTTGTAACTTATGAGAATTTTCTACAGACTTATCCTTCAATTTGAAGCTATTCCTGCAATTTCAAATATTTTTCAAATCACTGATGTGTCTTTAAAACTCTGTTACAATTGCTGGCCCATCCATCTGTCTATTTTGTACAAAAGAGCTTAAAAGTTTCACAGCTCTCTTTAATTATTGATTTCTTTAATTCCCAAATAAGCCTCATAAAAATCCTAGATACGGGCAGTTCTGCCATTTGCATTGAATATTTATTATAAATCCAGAATGCAATACTTCTACAAAAATTTAATTACAATATTGGTTTTAAAACAAACTACAATGTATGTTGGATTGGAAACTAAATATTACTTTTTTTTAATATTTTTTCGAAGTGATGTTTCATGTGGGGTTTCATTGTCTCATTAAGGCTTTTCACACGGAGCCAGTGATCGATCACTTCTGCGATCGATCGCCGCCTGTAGACTTCAAACCAGCTAACCAAATTTATTATAATACTTCGCCATCTCTGACACACAAATCGCTTTGTGGCTTCCTCAATAAGCAGCACATTCACCAATACTGAACTTACGTAATTCTGAGTCTATTCGGGCCATGTTGAATTGCTTCCCCCAGTCCGTACATTTCACGAGCCGTAAAACTCCATTTCTGTCGGAAACAAACCAAGGTGGTAAGTAGTCATACCACTTACAAGATGGCCATGTACTTTGGCATTAAAAAGTCAACTACAACCACTGCCGTAAATACCTCAAAAAGAAGTATTTCGTGAGAGCAGCAGCTCATTAAATCCTTTCTTGGAAAACTTTTAAGATCGTAACTAGGGCGCTATTGCGCATGCTCGTCTAGTAATTTCCAGCCAAACGGCTGCACTAGTCTTTCAAAACAGCGATCGATCGCCAAAGTCGATCGATCGCCGGCTCAGTGTGAAAGCCTTATTATGTGCTGTTGTTGTGCATGCAGGAGAAACGATCACGAGATTCCAATTATCACATAGGTAATTATCCCTTCGTTAAAAGGATAACCCATATTTCATTCAGGAATGGTTAACTCTTATTAAAATAGAAGGCTTCATTTAAAAAAAAATCTATTTCCATACACACCCATTTTGTTAGCAGTTTAACTGACCAAGTTCTATTTTCAAGTACATTGTCTAATCTTAAATTGGCAAATTTATGCAAATTATCTTTAAAAATCCTTTCCGCATTGACAACGTTGCAAGTGAATAATGATTCAAAATCATCCTATCCGAATGAGTCGGCCAAATTTTATATTGTCAGCTCTGATAAAACGCACAGACAGCACATTTTACATTTACTCACCCTTGCTATTTATCAACTCCATAGGATGTGTAGCAGTAATTAATCACAGTGTGACTAAAAAACCGCAATGCTTCTGGGTAATCTATATGTTGGGAACTTCCATTTTTAAATGCCATAAATTCCAAGCCAATTGGAAATTTTTGTCCTGAAACTTGGAAGATGACAAGGAGGAATGGTTCTTGCTATGCACTCAGCATTCCTAATCCTTGCCTGATTTAACTGAATACATTTGCTCACATTCCCATCAATGTGTGATAATTTCGCAAAAATTGGGACAATGACAAAAGCTCGTTTTTTTTGCAACCTTAACCGATCATAACTCCGGAAACGCTTGACGTAGGAAGTTGAAATTTGTGGCAAATTGTTTCTTTTGAATGAGTACGTTCATCTAACTAAAAAAATATGGAAAAATAACAATTTTAAAAAATTCAGTTGGACATCCCCTACTTTTAGGCCCCCCCATTAGGGGAGCTATTTATTTAACCTTGAGGCTCAACAATTAAACTTGATGCTCAACTATTAAAGTAGTATAAACCCTATATTATCGTGGACCCCAAGTCCAGGATCGCCCTTACTCTCAGTCTCATCAATATTTTTCAAAGAGTGAATGCAACATTCAAGAGTATTTCACTCTGCTAGAACGATTATGGGAGTGAGTGAAAATTTTGCTGTCGGGGCATAATCACAACATCGACATAGTTACTATTCAAGAATGCTACTGTTAGCTTGACTACTGTCCGCTTTCCTAAAGGATTTTTTTGATGAAACCCCCACCACATGTTAGAAGGCTTCAAAGAACATCAACAATCAAGAAATAACAACCTAAAGACAGTTGTTCCAGTCAGAAAAATTAGGGGCAAAAACATTTATTTTAATTTTGCTTGCCATTAATGTGCGAAAAAGACACATTTGTTCTGCATTTTTCCACGCATTGCTTCACCTATACTAGTGCTGATTGCTTTAATTGGTGTAGAAATGAACTCTATTTACCACATTAAGCACAAACATAACTGTCTCATGCCATTTTATTTTTTAGGGTTACTTGTATATTTACCATAGGGTCCTCCAGTAAACCGCTACATGATGTATATAAAATATTATGGCTCCCCCCACTGTGCCCACTACACGTTGTCAATATTGTTTTATAATTATTACTTTTTTTTAATGTCACTATGTTATGCATTATGAAAATCAGAATCACAGTAACTCTAATAAGAGTTTTCATTTTTGTGCATGGGCACTTCCGTTACGATAAGGGGGGGGTTTCCTAGGGAACCCATGCAATTACGCAAAAACGACGCGAGGATTTGGAATTTTTTTTTGCCCCAATTGCAAGCGCAACTAAAGTGTAGACAAATACAAAAAACTAAACCAAATATATTGAAGCCGTTACAAATCGCCGGGCGTGAAAACAAAAATGGGTCCCCTAGGAACCCCCCCTTTGCAGTTAAAGTGTTAAAGGAATTTTGAAGAGCACCATACGTTGGTAATTCATGAATTGGTTCCCTTTCCGAAATACCGACTTCGTAAGCCTACTGTAGCGATGTCACACACTCACATATCAGCGAAACCACCTCCGCACGCTATCCAAGTACATCATTCGTAATCCAACAACATCTACACATAATGTTCTTAAAACCATCCTAGACTTACATTTATTTAGAAATAAAGTTTGATCTTACCATTAATAGCTATTGTGTTTGCCGAAACATTATTTTGTTTGAGAATTTTGAGTGGATTTTCATGAAATTTTGTCTGCTATCGGAACTCTTTAGGTCGCCATCTTGATTTTTTTCATCTCGCGAAAATCTCACCATTTTACCACCTAGGGATGTCA
>JAMKCH010032539.1:0-29683 GCA_023653785.1 Ophioderma brevispina
GTAGGTTGCTTTGAATAGGAACCTATCAGGCGTGTAAAGACCCATTTTTCACCAATCATCTGTGCTAATGTATATAGTTGATACATTGGGTTATTACAATTAACCCATAGTTTGGTGATATTCGCATTACTGTCTCGACATTACATTTTTAAATTAATTCGAATGGAAGAAAATAGTAGACCCGCCATTACCAATTAGTTGATATTACTGTACTTTGAGTGCCATATTTATATGGCACTCGGGCTGCATATCAATCATCTCGTAAAGCACACAAGCATCATGCATTAGGCATGTATTATAATGCTACGACCCTCAGTCCCATATAATGGTTGTGTTTGTTGTACGAAGCCCAACTGATTTAGGCTATAGCATATTCATGTCACCATATCTTACTACCCAATATTTCCTAGTTTGACAAATACCCTAGCTCATCTTAACCGTATTTTGAAGCATGGTATAAGTTCTTCTAAATATCCTTTGAGTTACACTCGCCTTTTGTGCCCTCATTGTGATGTTTCCGTCATGTGACCTCCATCCTAATCCTGGCCTTACAACTTTCCTTGTGGTATTGTGTCACAAGCAGCCGTTTGAACCAACGGCCATTTGCGCTATGAATGCAATGGTCTGGTTCCATGTGATTGCATGCAAATGTCAACTTGTAGTCACATGTTCTTGCGACATCTCAGCTGAATGGGATTTGTTGCCAGTGCGGGCTTCCCAATTTACTAGTTTTCTTTGTTCCTTGATAGCGACATTGAATTATCAATAGCTTTGAATGCTTGTCTGATCCAAATAACACCACTGGTATGGAAAATGTAAACCTGATCCAGACTACCGTTCTCCCTATCTGCATCCTCACCACAAAAGTGTGTAAAGATAAGAAATTGAAGAATAACAAGAGTAATAGACAAAACCTCAAAGTTATGGTTGTGAATTTTGGAATGGTCTTCGGTCTAAAACCGCATGCACCGGATGTCATAATTGGTTGCGAAACGCATCTGGATTCTAGCATTAGTATTAGTTAATTATTCCCGCCGATTCATCTCGTAACACAGGAAGATCTTGATTTTGGGACCAAGGGGGGGGGGGGAGTCTGTCTTGCATTTAGAACTGACCTTTTGTCACCGATTTGGATAGCAATTGTGAAGCTGTGTGTGTGCCACTATTCAAATCCAAGGTGCTAAACAGATAACAATTGGCTCCTTTTTATATATCTCAACAATTTTTTTTGCAACACCACTGAGCATCTGACACCTCCGATACTTCTTTAACAAAATTATAAATGATAGAGGTGGTCAGGTATGGCGGGGGGAGATTTTAACCGTGTCCAGACCTCGGGTGACTGGGAAAGCTCTTCAGTTAAACCCAGTCCTCAGTATGGTGTTGTCTCCAGGTATCCTTTAGATCTATTTGCTACTTTGGTTAGACAATGGTTCATCACCCACGTACCAGAATCAACAATATCTTGGATATTTTTCTAACCAACAATAGTAGCCTGGTTGACAGTTCTTGTGTGATCCCAGGCATCTCGGATCATGACAGCATCCCTATTGTTACTGTTAATGTCAAACCTTCTATAGCCAAACAAAAACCCCGCCGGGTTTTCATCTGGAGTAAGGCCGATTTCCAATCAATGAAATCTGAGCTGAAAAAATTCAGTGATTCACTTTCCAACAGAGAAATTTCTCAGTGTTCTGTGTGGATAGCCTTTATGAGAGTTGTTGACAAAAATCCAATTCTGTTATTGATAGGCCATGTTCCTACTCGTAATACAAACAGAAAGAACATAACTCCCTGGGATTAAAGACACTATCAGTGATTTGCTAAATCAGGCAAATCAAAAAAAATCATCAAAAATCAGATTTGTGCATGTATTAACAAGTACAGTATCCTAACATACCCTGCAAAATTATAAGATTATAAAAAAGACCAAAAGTAACCTAATAGGGACAGAATCGGAAATTTTAGTCATTACTGTCCGTCGGACAACTTACTACAACCTCATGAACAGGGAATATATCATGGAACCTGCTTTTTCTCCTTTTCGTCAATCTACAGGTGGAAAGGGGTAACTTATGAGAATTCTACAGACGTATCCTTCACTTGAAGCTATTCATGAAATTTTCAACTATTTTTTAAAACCTCACTGGTAGTGGTCCTTTAATTCAAAAGTTATAGAGCTTCTAAGAAGAAAACAAAGGGCGTTTAATTCCTTTCAAGCAAGAAGCCCCAACAAGAGGAAATTAGGAATGGATTTCCATGCGTCTAATTGCTCAGAAGAAAGAAAGTAGATTCTTTTACAGGAATTTATTACTTCATTGTTCTGAGTCATCCAAAAACAACATGGAACGTGCCTAAAGATGACACGATTGGTATACCCTCACTTAAAAACCGTGGCGCTCTTGAGTCAGAATTCTGCTAAAGCCAATATCCGTCAACACACAATTCAATCAGTATTCAACAGGAGAAGATAGTGACCCCTACTTACCCGACAGCCCTTTTCCCACCATTCCTGACATTCGTATTTCTGTGGACGGTGTATAAGTTCCTTCTCGGGACATGTCCAGACGGTATCCAGCCAGAATTCTAAAGGTTGCTGCTGAGGAAATAGGCCCGGCCTTGTTATTAATGTAATTTCAGTATCCTTGGACACTGGTGAGATACCGTCTCCTGGCTGCGTGCTAATATTTCCCCCCATATTTAAAAAAGGTGACCGTACTGACCCCAGCAATTATCGTCCTGTTTCTCTTACCTCGATTTGCAGTAAAACCCTAGAACACATCATACATTCCCAAATTATGGATCACTTTGACAATTATTCCATCCTTTCCGATAAGCAACATGGTTTTAGAAATAAACACTCATGTGAATCCCAACTCATTCTCACCATAAATGACCTGGCCCTTTCCCTCAACAATAAATCTCAAACTGATATGATCATTATGGACTTTTCTAAAGCCTTCGACACCGTCCCCCACAACCGGCTTTTGCTTAAACTTCAATATTATGGCATCAATAATAACTTGACTTGGATCTCAAATTTTCTCAAGCACCGTGCCCAGAGAGTCATTGTCGGTAGTGAGCATTCGGCCTGGGCAGATGTTGTTTCTGGCATACCCCAAGGCACGGTGCTTGGTCCCCTACTCTTTTGGCATATATTAATGACCTCCCAGACAACCTTCATTCCCAAGTCCGTGTATTTGCGGACGATTGCGTTGTTTACCGCCAGATTCTCAACGTCTTGATCAAGCCCTCTTACAAAAAATTGACCTGAACACCCTTCAGAAATGGCAGGAGGACTGGCAAAGTCTTTTAAGTCAAAAAATGTTTCACTATGAGACTTACCCACCGTCGCAATCCAAAATTATTTAATTGATACTCTTGGAGGTCCTGTGCTGGAAGAAACTAAACAACAGTTATCTTGGGGTTACTATCTCAAACAACTTATGCATGGGCACCACATATTAACAACATACAGCTCAGCTAACCGCACTTGGGTTTTCTACGTCGCACAACTATATCTGTTCCAAAAACCCATAAAAAGCACAGGCCTCCATTAGTCTGGGTAGCCACTTCTTGAGTACTCCAACTCAGTCTGGGAGTCCTTACCAAAATGAACTCACAGAAAGTTGAAAAGTCCAAACGGGCTGGGGTGCCACGGTTTTGCACAAATACATCAAGCAAAACGGTCAGTAGTATCAATAGTCAAGGACCTCGAATGGGATACTCTTCAGCAAAGGACAACAGCTACCAGACTATACTATACTCTAGTAAGCCAGGCATGGAATGCTGGGCTTTGCCAGTGGATCGCCTTACTTACTAGCCAATTCTACATCAACACGGCACCCCTCCCCGGATGCCTTACCAAATAATCGGAGTAACAAAGAATGATAAAATTAGCTAATTTTCCCAGAACAGTCTTAGAATGGAACAAATGCCAATTCAATTATAAATACAAGACAAGATCCCTGACATCAAGTTCTGTCTGAAGCAGAGCGTCAAGATTAGCATACTCTATTCATGCGCGCACTTCAACCCTGCGTGTTTGGCTCCACCAAGGAGCGTTATGCAATATTTCAACAGAAACAGAATATATTACACCAAAGGACACCAGCCTAATTACACTTTTTGGCGGACACTTCCGTTAAAATTGACCACAGCAACTAACCGATCAAAAACAATCAGTTCAACTCCGAGAGCCGCCCCAGGATCGTATTTGTTCTTTAAATTCTTCAACAAAAATCAACATTTTTTTTAAAAAAAGTTGTGAGACAAACTATTTTTTAGTAGTAAAGTAACAGGAATGTTTTCTCTCCCATCATTGTTTCATACCCCTTTATAGGTTGTTTTTTTCAAACCAAAATGCCAGAATTGGGGATGACAGTCGGCAACTGGAGCATTTCCTTGATCTTAGAAATGCCTTTGACTGTGTTAAACCAGTTCTTCTTACTGACAAAACTTTGACAAAGTTGTATTAATGGTCCTGAACTTCAGTGCTTTCGATCTTATCTCATTGACAGAACTCAGGCAGTCAACTTTAATTCTACTCTGTCTTCAAAACAAAACTTTGGAGTTGTTAATTTCGTCATGGCTTTCACATAGTGTTAAATGGAAATGGTACTATGTGCTGACGATGCAACAATCTTTGTACTTCAGACACCCACACACTTTGAATTGGAACTTCAGGTACAAACTTAAGCAAAATGTACGATGATTGAAACATAATAACTTTATTAAAGGTGCAACGAGAGATTTTTGGGGATCCATATATTGTGTCATATGGGGTGATTTCATATAGACAAGACCCCCAATAGATTTCTTACCTTGTATTTGGCTACAGAAATGCCTTGGAAAGTGACTAAATTTAGTATTTGCTCCTATAGTAAATTAGGAATTTCACAATTTTTGTACTAAAGAAATAATTCTCTGCTTAATCCTTTCTCATGGGGATACTTTTGATAGAAAGCTTTACATTACGGCAAAAATCAGAATTTTGACATTTTTAGGGACACCTGTAATGTGAAATCTCTTTAAATGCCTTTTACCTTTAAATGCCAAGAAAACGAACTTTATGGTTTTCGGTACACATATGCTCAATCAATTTCAGGATGTTACTCTGCACTGTAATAGTGATACTATAGAAAGGGTTGACCAGTTTAAATATCTTGGTGTAATTTTTTAATCTTTGATGTCTGCATGGACTGACCATATCAATCATATGTCTACATGTAAATCCATATGAGAGCAACAAAATTATGAAACAGTCGTCCTGCAGTTATCCGCTGTGACTATATCAATGAGTCTATCACAGCTTAAAGCATCAATATTTGTAAATCCTACTTAATCATATTGTTTATATTCTGGATATCCTTTGTATTGTCATAATAATTTAAAATCACAACTGATATTCTCTTTTATTTGTAATTTTTGCCATTCAATGTTTATATAGTACTTATGTTTATACAAGTATGTACATTCTGTAAATGCGGGGCCTCCTTGGAAATCAGTGCTCATGTCACTTGCTACCCTGCCTAAAGAAAGCTTAAATAAATAAAATGAATTTTCTAGTAGATTTATTGCATTTTAAACCAAGCGATATCTATTTACCTGGTCGTAGCCTGGCTGGGGAATCACTCAGCTTCAGCTAGGTTGCCTCAGCTGCAGCTTTCGGCAACCAAATGTACATTTGCGGTGACAAATATACTTTATATTTGGATGAATAATGTGCAAATCGTCGGGTGATTTACATATTGACGGATGTTAAACAAAATTCGATTTTTTGTTTCCGAGATATTTGCATTTGAAAAATTGCGAACTTTTAGCTAATATCCATGAATTCTTTATTGATAAAATGGATGTAATACTTGGAAAAATTAATTTCCGTCATACCAAAATTTACGCAAATTGGCGACTAAGTTCCCTATATACATGGTTTCGATACTGAAAGTGATTGAACCGTCATGTACAGCAACACCGATGTGTTAAAGAGTCACTGGTACATTTGGCAAATAGTGCGCCCTCAAGATTTTTCAGAATTGAAATTTTGCATGGTTGTAAAGCTTTTATATACATTAGCCCTCACCTGAAATGATTAAGACCAAATCAGCGCTCTTATTGGTAAAGAGAATGATTTTATAATTAAATGATTCCGACGACATTTATTCAGCAAACGATGGAAATGCCATTTTACACAAGAAACACACGCCAGAGTTTTTTTTTTTTTTTTTTTTTTTTTAAACCAAGCGATATCTATTTACCTGGTCGTAGCCTGGCTGGGGAATCACTCAGCTTCAGCTAGGTTGCCTCAGCTGCAGCTTTCGGCAACCAAATGTACATTTGCGGTGACAAATATACGTTATATTTGGATGAATAATGTGCAAATCGTCGGGTGATTTACATATTGACGGATGTTAAACAAAATTCGATTTTTTGTTTCCGAGATATTTGCATTTGAAAAAGTGCGAACTCTAAAGAGTCCGTTCACATCCCCAAATACGATTCAAACAATCAAATCCGATTAAGAAACGAAAATTGCAATTAATTTTAGCTAATATTCATGAATTCTTTATTGATAAAATGGATGTAATACTTTGGAAAAATTAATTTCCGTCATACCAAAATTTACGCTAATTGGCGACTAAGTTCCCTATATACATGGTTTCGATACTGAAAGTGATTGAACCGTCATGTACAGCAACACCGATGTGTTAAAGAGTCACTGGTACATTTGGCAAATAGTGCGCCCTCAAGATTTTTCAGAATTGAAATTTTGCATGGTTGTAAAGCTTTTATATACATTAGCCCTCACCTCAATGATTAAGACCAAATCAGCGCTCTTATTGGTAAAGAGAATGATTTTATAATTAAATGATTCCGACGACATTTATTCAGCAAACGATGGAAATGCCATTTTACACAAGAAACACACGCCAGAGTTGATTCTCATGGCATGCACCCTGTTTGACCGGTCGGTGACCTTAATATCATTGTATTAGTACTAGTCTATGATATTCATGTAATAGACACGTCTGTTGATTTAAATTACGGCAAACAAATTAACAGGATGTCTTTAGCCTCTTATTAATGTCCCTATGTGTTATTTTGATGTGTAAAATATCTCTATTCTTCCAATGACCTATTTGCAAGCAATTTGAAAAAAGTTCATGTTTTGTGAAAATGGGCCAGTGCCGCTTTAAATATATAGTGAGCTTGGCGAAAAGAGTTAATTTTTATTTAATATTTAGTTATTTGCAGGTTGAAGTCATTTTCATCGTTACATGTAGGCCTAAGTCTAATGTAATTTCAATAATTAAATTATCAGCTGCAATTTCATTGAATTTCATTTAATTCAGAACTCATCAATATACAACAATATATTATAGACATAACATAAATGGTATAAAATATATAAAAACGTAAAACATCTGGCCCCCTATTATAATTACAATTAACACATTACCTGCGAACTATTGCCACCACTGTTTGCAGAAGAGACATGCATCAGCAAGACAACAAAAAAGGCTCACACACGCTTTAACCCATTGGAATACATTAAGGGGAGATGGTCCGATTTAAGGAAAGAAAGTTTTCATCTTAATAGAATGGCCTTCACCCAAAAAACCCTATCTGTAAAGTTTCTCGCCGATATTTCAATCCGTTTTGGATTTGAGAGCTAGACACGTGATTTTGTGAGGCCCCAGAGGAGTACTTGCGTAAAATTATATTGGATCGGACCAAATGGAGTACACATTCGCTATAATTCCACACCAAACACCTTGGCCCTAAGATTTCACAGGGTAAATGAGGAAAAAATTAGTTAGTAGTAGCTTTCTTTGATACCAAAAATGTTACCCACTTCGGTAAATTGGGGCTTTGGGGACGAGGAACGAGGCTATTATCGATCGGGCCATGGACTTTAAATGTATTTGTGAGGGTTGAGGTTTTTGTGTGATACAATGTGTCTGTGTCATCGGCAAATAATACAAAGAGAAATGTTCGGAAGAGGAAGAAATGCCATTGACATAGAGGAGAAAAAGAATGGGACCCATAAAGAACCTTGAGGACACCGCAAGAAACAAGGAGGAGATTAGAAGAAGAGTAGAAGAG
The DNA here is from genome assembly GCA_023653785.1 of Ophioderma brevispina. Taxonomy (NCBI): domain Eukaryota; kingdom Metazoa; phylum Echinodermata; class Ophiuroidea; order Amphilepidida; family Ophiodermatidae; genus Ophioderma; species Ophioderma brevispina. The sequence continues at coordinate 8,107 of JAMKCH010032539.1, forward strand.
TTGTGAACCAATATAAGTGAATTGAAGTCTTTGGAGTAGCAATATTAGAAAGAAGGATTTTGTGAACTTGTTGTAGATAAGGTATGGGTCAGAAATCTTCGAAGAACCATTCCACAAAATAGAAGGGTCTTGGGGTCTTGAGTTTCTTTGCCGATGAACTTGTGGATTTTGATGATGCATTTGTTTTTATGTTATATTTAAAATGTTAATTTGGTCCCAGGTTTTGGTGAGGTTTTCGGTTTAGCTGTATCGTTTAAGATAAGTTCTAAAAACTTTATTTCTATATTTAACATAGTTATTTTTGTCATATCATTGGGATGTTTTGAATTTCCGTTTACAGTTTGTTTAGTGTTATTGATTATTCCAGCAGTAATCCAATGTTGTACGTTTGTTTATTTTCTGTTAGGAATTCTGATTTAGGGGTAATAAATCCAATCAAGGATGATGTTGTGTCTGTGAAGAGAGTAGGTTTATCAAATAATAAGTGGATAAAAAGATACTGAGGACATGGTATTAAGAAATTAATTGGAATCAGCGTGGGTCGATGGGTCAGCAAATTAATATTGAAATCGAACGGATGATGAAACAAGCTGGATTTCACGATGAATTAAGTTCATTGTGGTGGACAAATCTGGTGGTTGAATGTTGTATTGTTAGGTTGGCTTTCAATCTCAAAAAGATTGAAACAGACGGAGCTTTTAAAATTTAGATTTATTTAAAAAGTAAAAAGCCACTCTTCCTCCCTTTTAAACGTGTATGGAATGAGTAATGAATAACATCATGTTATTAGAGATTTTAGGGATTTGTATCATATAAGAAGGTTTCAATAAACGCTAATAAGGGAAATTTATGGTTTAGTATTGTAGAAGTCTGTTATGCATTAATGATTTTTAGTGAAATGAATTGAAATGGAATTAGGGTAAGGTCTAGAGAACTATTAGTGTTTTAGTTATGGAAGTATCGCTACACAATAGTAATTACATTTATCGTTGTTATTATAAAAATCATGAATTCGTTCAACTAGAGGGTTTTATTCAAAATGTGTTTACCCCTTAAATCATAATGGAAGATATTTTGTTTTATTTTTATTTAAGGCAAATGTAATTGTACTTATGTTCTACTGATATGGCACACTGATGGTGAACTTCTAGTCGAAAAAGCTTTGTGATTCTTTATGGCCTGTTAAACTGTTGCTGTACTCGTATGTCATACTATTGTAGCCAAATGTTATTAAAAAGTCCTTCGGGAGGAAAGTGATTTTTTCATTTGTGGGCGGTTTTAGACCGCCCATTGATAACCGATTTTCATTTTTCCTGTTTGGAATTGTTGATGGTACCCAATCAATGATCAGAGTTTGGTAAAAAAATTCCAACGGCAAAGCTGGTTTCACGAGGGGGTCCCACTCGGACCAGCTTATGCAACAAAACGGGAGTGCAGAAGACCATAAGCACTTAAGTTGTTATGTTACATTTAATAAAAACAATCCGTGAGTTACATTTAATTTTTGCAACTTTAATAAACTCCGAGATTATTAGTTAATTTTTACATTTATAACTACTAGATGTTATTTCCAATGAAAATAAATGTAAATAAAACAGGCGGAGACTTGTGCAAAGCAAACCTGCGGCAGAAACCATAGTCCAGACTCCATAGACGACATGGAATAAGCGTGAAACTAATGTGCGTGAAGAGTCAATGAATTAGTGCCCTATTCATCACCTTGTAGCGGACTGTGAGTACGCCGGACTCTAAGTACTTCTACACCTGGCGTGACAATGGGTTGCGGGGGGGGGGGGAAAGAGCGGGCAAACTCGACGTTTCCAACTAACATGTACCTAAGGAAAAATTAACAACCACCACCTCTTTTTTTTTGGAATTGCAGACTTACCAAAAAGTATCCTATGAGAATAATAAGAATAGCTCTCAACCAAAAATCTGTAGGAGAAGGATTGTATGCAAATGGAAAAGTCAATTCAACCAATATACAACATATGGCAGAGGTCTGGTCTGGATATGAGCACTGGAGTGGCATATACTGTGATATTGTATCACACTAAACAAGGGAAGCCAGTCCGATGAACGAATACTACGAATTACTACCATCATGTCTGAATAGTTAACAATAAAGTGCCAAACAGTTCCTTGAATATGGATGGAGTCAACTAAAAAACAACTACAAAACATCTGTGGGGGCCCGGTACTATATTACTAAAGTTAATGTGGAATGGGGACCCAACCACCCGTTAACTATACTGGGGCTCAAGCCCGTCCCTCCTCCAATTTCAAAAAGCCCCAAAACACCCAAATAAGGCTCAAAGGCCAACAATCGGTTAAAATTCCGGTACAAAGGTAATTAGAAAATATTGTTGTTGACCATAGGGACGTCCCCCCCCCCCCCCCCCCCCCCCCCCCCCCCCCCCAAAGGGCGCAGCCTGTTTCTGTTCAAATTGCTTGTTTTAATCTCAGATATATTTAGTTACCGAACCGACGGAAGGTAAACACAAGTTGGCACTTTTTTAAGAAAATTTAATAGAATGTTTACATCAAATACCTGGACAGTACAGTTTTTATAAGAACATTCATTAATTGTAGGAATAGCAATGTTATGTAACAATTGCTCAGTATTTAATTGTATTGATCTTTAAGGTGTGGTGATCTTTAACGAGTGATAAGCTGCTCATTCATATCAGTAACACATTTTCTCTTCATTTAGCAACATTCCTTACAGGCAACATACCGAGCCTCGCTCGCCAAGGCATTGTTTCCACCTTTTCTTGACTTTCATAAACTCAACTGTTTTTAATTATTGTTTTTCTTTTTTCCCTCTTCTGAATTGTCAGTTTTGATTTTACTAATTTTCAGGTTGCGTGCTATATTAAAGTTTGCAGGAGAATAATTCCATAGTCATAGTCATATTCATTTTATTTCCACATCATCATAGCTAGACAAAGAAAATATTTAAAAAAACATTTAAATACAAGAGCAAATGATATGGGGAATGTGATCGAAAGGGCCGAAGGCCAAAGGTGATCAGGACCCAAAATAAAATTTACAAACACACAAGATTCCTAGTAGGCGATACATTAAACGTAGTATTAGGCTATAAAATGAATTTTTAATGTCTCTGGAACTTGACCAGATTTTTTATTTACAGTTTGATATTCATCTTGTTTGAAAAAAGAAATTAAAACACTTTTGGCAATTGATTTGTAAATGTTTGAACATGAATACACCTACTCTTCAAGTATCTATGTGTCCGAAAAACGTTAAGAAATATTTTAATTTTGGGAACAGGGGGCGGAGTTTCTGTCTATCTGTCGTGACTATAAGAAATACAGGGTGGCCCAATAAAGTGGTGCAGTAGAAACTCCGATTCTCAAACAACTCTGCTAACGCTGTGAATTTTTCTTTTTTCTTGGAGATGTTAATTAATACTCTTTTGTATAAATTGGTCAAATCATGACATCCGCCCACAGCAAACCATAAATATAAACGATTATTAAAGACTCTTTGTTTTCAATCCCATTCCAATGGGATTACACAGTTAGTGTTATCGGTTCGTGGCTCAATCGTTCATAAACTAAATAACCAGTACTGCAGGTGATATGCTACCTAATTACTACAAATCTGTATCTGACAAATATGTACATATATCTAACAATCATAAAGTTGACGTAGTACTCATTCTAAAGGGGTTTTCCTGTTGGAATATTCATTATATTGAAAACATTAGCGGGGGGGGGGGGTGGGGGGGGGGGGGTACATGTAATTGCACAGATTCTATGGAAATCAATTGATGTTATATGACGTTTAGATTCAAGTCAGTTGTTACTTTAGGAAGTTTAATCAATAAATGACATGTGTGATCCTCTAGCTTAGTTCATGCAATGATGCATATTCTTCCAATTGTGTTATATCACTATACAACAATATATTATAGACATAACATAAATGGTATAAAATATATAAAAACGTAAAACATCTGGCCCCTATTATAATTACAAAATAAAACATTACCTGCCAACTATGCACCACCTGTTTGCAGAGACTATTGCATCAGCACTACAACAAAAGGCTCACACACGCTTTAAACCAATTGGATACATTAAAGGGAGATGGTCCGATTTAAGTAAAGAAAGTTTTCATCTTGATAGAATGGCCTTCACCCAAAAAACCCATCTGTAAAGTTTCTCGCCGATATTTCAATCCGTTTTGATGTGAGAGCTAGAAACGTGATTTTGTGAGCCCCATAGAGTACTGCGTAAAATTAATATTGGTCGACCAAAATGGAGTACACATTCGCTCATAACTTCCACACCAAACATCCTTTGGCCCTAAGATTTCACAGGGTAAATGAGAAAAATAGTAGCTTTCTTCTGATACCAAAATGTTAACCACTTCCTGTAAAATCTGGGGCTTCTGGGGACGAGGCTATTAGCGATCGGGCCATGGACCTTTAAATGTATTTGTGAGTGTGTTGAGGTTTTTGTGTGATACAATGTGTTGGTGTCATCGGCAAATAATACAAAGGAGAAATGTTCGGAAGAGGAAGAAATGCCATTGACATAGAGGAGAAAAAGCATGGGACCCAATAAAGAACCTTGAGGGACACCGCAAGAAACAAGGAGGAGATTAGAAGAAGAGTAGAAGAGTGTGAACCAATATAAGTGAATTGAAGTCTTTTGGATAGCAATATTAGCAAAGAAGGATTTGAACTTGTTGTAGATAAGTTCTGGGTCAGAAATCTTCGAAGAACCATCCACAAAATAGGAAGGGGTCTTGGGTCTTGAGTTTTTGCCGATGACATTGTTGATTGTTTGCCATTTGTTTTTTATGTTATATTTTAAAATGTTAAATTTGGTCAGGTTTTGGTGAGGTTTTCGTTTTAGCAGTATCGTTTAAGATAAGTTCTAAACTTATTTCTATATTTAACATAGTTATTTTTGTTAATATCATTGGGATGTTTTATGAATTTTACGTACAGTTTGCTTCTAGTTTTATTTGATTATTCCCGCAGTAATCCAATGTTGTACGTTTGTTTATTTTCTTTTAGGAATTTATGATTTAGGGTGTTAATAAATCAATCAAGGATGATGTTGGTGTTGTGACGAGAGTAGGTTTATCAATAAGTGGATAAAAAGATACTGAGTACATGGTATTAAGAAATTCATTTGAATCAGAGTGGGTCGATGTGTTCAGCAAATTAATATTGAAATCGCCACGGATGAAACAAGCTGGGATTTCGCGATGAATTAAGTTAATTGTGGTGGACAAATTGGTGGTGAATGGTTGAGGACATCTGTCAGCGGCCTGTAGATGACGCCAATGATGGTATTGTTAGGTTGGCTTTCAATCTCAACAAAGATTGAAATCATGACGGAGTTTAAAATTTATATTATTGGACATGTAAAACGCCACCTCTCCTCCTCTTTTAAAACGTGTATGGCAATGAGTAATGGAATACCATCAATGTTATTTAGAGATATTTAGGGATTTGTTATCATATAAGCAGGTTTCACTAAAAGCTAATAAGGGAAATTTATGGTTTAGTATTTTTAAGAAGTCTGTTATGCTATTAATATTTTTATTGAAATGAATTGAAATGAATTAGGCTAAGGTTAGAACTATTAAGGTGTTTAGTTCATTGGAAGTATCGCTACAATGGTAATTACATTTATCGTTGTTATTATTAACATCATGATATTCGTTCAAACTAGAGGTTTTATTCAAAATTTGTTTTACCCCTTAAATCATACTGGAATATATTTTGTTTTAATTTTTATTTCAGCAATGTAATTGTACTTATGTTCTACTGATATGTCACACTGATGTTGAACTTCTAGTTCGAAAGCTTTGTGATTTCTTATGGCCTGTAAACTGTTGCTGTACTCTTATGTCATACTATTATGAGCCAAATGTTATTAAAAAGTCCTTCGGGAAAGTGATTTTTCATTTGTGGGCGGTTTTTAGACCGCCATTGATAACCGATTTTCATTTTTCCTGTTTTGGAATTGTGTTGATGTACCCAATCAATGATCAGAGTTTTGGTAAAAATTCCAACGGCAAAGCGGTTTTCAGAGGGGGTCCACTCGGACCCGCTTATGCAACAAAACGGGAGTGCAGAAGACCATAATGCACTTAAGTGTTAATGTTTACATTTTAATAAAACAATCCATGATTATTACATTTAATTTTTGCAACTTTAATAAAACATCCCGAGATTATTAGTTTCATTTTTACATTTATACTACTAGATGTTATTTCCAATGAAAATAAATGTAAATAAACAAGGCGGAGACTGGTGTCAAAGCAACCATAGTCCGGCAGAAACCATAGTCCAGACTCCATAGACGATCATGGAATAAAGCGTGAAACTAATGTTGCGTGAAGAGTCAACTGAATTAGTGCCCTATTCCTCACCGTTGTAGCCGGACTGTGAGTACGCCGGACTATAATTACTTCTACACCTGGCGTGACAATGGGTTGCGGAAAGAGCGGGCAACTCGAGCGTTTCCAAACTAACATTTATCCTTAGGAATATTTAACAACCACCACCTCTTTTGGAATTGCAGACTTACCAAAAAGTATCCTGAATAATAATAAGGAATAGCTCTCAACCAAAATCTGTAGAGAAGGATCTGTCTGCAAAATGAAAAGTCAATCAACCAATATTACAACATATGGCAGCTGTCTTGTCTGGATCATGAGCACTGGAGCTGCGCATATACTGTGATATTTGTATCACACTTAAACAAGGGAAGCCAGTTCCGATACCGAATACTACGAATACTACCATCATGTCTGAATAGTTAACAATAAAGCTGCCAAACCGTCATGAATATGGATGGATTCAACTACAAAACAACTACAAAACATCTGTGGGGACCCGGTTACTATATTACTAAAGTGTAATGTGAATTGGGGACCAACCACCACGTTTAACTATACTGTGCTCAAGCCCGTCCCTCCTCCATTCCAAAAGCCCCCAAAACACCCAAATAATGGCTCAAAAGGCCAACAATCGGTTAAAATTTCGGTACAAAAGGTTAATTAGAAAATACTGTTGTGACAATAGGGGACGTCAGAGCGCAGCCTGTTCTGTTCAAATTGCTTGTTTTAATCTCAAGATATATTTAGTTAACGACGAAAGGGTAAAATCACAAGTGTGGCACTTTTTTAGAAAATTTAATAGAATGTTACATCTAAATACCTGTACAGTACAGTTGATAAAAGAACATTCATTTGTAGGAATAGCAATGATTATGTAACAATTGCTCAGTATTTAATTGTATTGATCTTTAAGGTGTGATCTTTAAGGAGTGATAAGCTGCTCATTCATATCAGTAAGTCACATTTTCTTCATTTAGCAACATTCAATAGGGTTTCAGAAATACAAAGGATAAAGAGGTTGAATTATTGGATAAATTTCATCTTCCCTAGTAAAAGTGGCACAATTGTGATTTTACCCTTTCGTTGTTAACTTACGGAACTAAACATACCTCGAGATTAAAACAAGCAAATTGAACAAAACGGCATTTGAAAGCTAAGACTGCGCCCTTGACGTTGATGTAAGCATCATGTCACAACAATATCTTCTAATTGTCAAAGAGGGCGCTTTTCATTTGAACAATTTATGTTTAACTATCCTAGTTTTCTTTTCTTTTATATATTTTACCTTAAAGGCACATAACGATCTCGCCAAGGCATTATTTCCACCTTTTCTTGACTTTCCATAAACTCACTGATTTAATTATTGTTTTTCTTTTTTCCCTCTGAATTGTCAGTTGATTTTACTAATTTTTCAGGTTGCGTGCTATATTAAAGTTTGCAGGAGAATAATTCATAGTCATATTCATATTCATTTTATTTCCACATCATCACAGCTAGACAAGAAAATATTTAAAAAAAACATTTAAATACAGAGCAAATGATGGGGGATGTGATCGAAAGGCCGAAGGCCAAAGGTGATCAGACCCCAAAATAAAATTTACACACACAAGATACTAGTAGGCGATACATTAACGTAGTATTAGGATATAAAATGATTTTTAATTGTCTCTGGAAATTGGACCAGAAGTTTTTACAGTTTGATCCGGGAATATTTTTAGAAATTTTTTTTGTTAGAGTATAATAGTTGGCATTCCTAGTACAGTAATTATGATATTCAGCTTGTTTGAAAAAAGAAATTAAACACTTTTGGCAATTGATTTGTAAAATGTTTGAACATGAATACACTCATTTCAAGTATATATGTGTCATAAACGTTAAGAATATTTAATCTTTGGAACAGGGGGGCGGAGTTGCTTCTGTAGTGACTATAAGAAATACAGGGTGTCCCAATAAAGTGGTGCAAGTAGATAAACTCCGATTTCTCAACAACTGCTAAAGCTGTGAATTTCTTTTTTCTTGGAGGATGTTAATTATACTCTTTTGTATAAATTGTGCAAATCCAATGACAATCCGCCCACGCAAACCAGAAATATAAACGATTATTAAAGACTCTCTTTTTCATCCATGCCAATGGGATTTACACATTTAGTGATTATCGGTTCGTGGCTCAATCGTGTACATAAACTAAATACCAGTACCTGAAGGTGATATGCTACTAAATTAATACAATGCTGTATCTGAACAAATATCGTACATAATATCTAACAATAATAAAGTTGACGATACTCATTCTAAAGGGGTTTCCTGTTGGAATATTCATTATATTGAAAACATTCGCGGGGGGGGGGGTACATGTAAATTGAACAGATTCTAGGAAAGCAATGGATGTTTATGACATTTTAGATTCAAGTCAGTTGTTACTTAGTGAAGTTAATCAATAAATGACAGGTGTGATCCTCTTAGCTTAGTTCAATGCAAATGAATGGCATATTCTTCCAAGTGTGTTATTTATAAAACCTTCACACCTTTACTTCTTTTAACTCTTTATTTATTGCATTTATTTTACTGACAATGTTATCATGTGAATAAAAATTGTAGTGTCATCCGCAAACAACACACATTTTTATACATACGAAGTATTTTTAATATAATTAACGTAAAGTATAAATAAGAGAGACCTAATATCGAACCTTGGGGCACACTATCTAAAACCGTTCCTCTAAAGCCATAGTGCATCAGTTGTTGTAATAATATGTCATGGTCAATATTGTCAAATGCTTTCGATAGATCTAAGAAAATACCAACAGTTTGTGCGTTATTTTCTACAGCATTATTTACTTTTTTAACCAAATCAATCATTGCCATGTAAGTCGAGTGACCTGAGCGAAATCCATATTATAGTACGTCAGCCACTTTGAAAAAAGGCTCTAGTTTTTGAGTTAGGGTAGGTGGTCGAGTAGAAAAATGCCAATGGTACCAGGTGTTAGGGACATATGTGTGGATCATCACCTGGGTGGATGTAGAAATCAGAAGTGGTGCAATTCTTTTTTATGGGCCAAAAAAGGTCAAAATTGACCCAAATAAGGTAAAAATCATAGAATGGTGATTTATTTATATTCCAACTTCATATTGAAATGTAATACTATTTAATTCCCCCTAGATTCAAGAATTTGATTGTTGGAATCTGGGGTTAATTTTGACCCAGAAAGGGCCAAAAGGGGTCAAAATCGACCCAAATAAGGTAAAAATCGTCATATTAATGTAATAATACACTGTTAAAAATTTCCGTAAATTAAGAAAACAGATTTTCCGTAAATTTACGGAAAAATCTGTTTTAGAAAACAATAAAAATAAAAAACAAAAAACATAAAAAATAGCTAAAAATGTTAATTTACGGAAATATTTCAAAAATTTCTGGCAGCAATATTTCCGGACTTTTTTTTTTGGGTTCCGTAATTTTAAATTACGGAAAAATTCTGTTAAAATACATATTTTTTTCCATAATATGAGACAAATTTCTGTAAAATTACTGTCAAAGTTCCGTTAATTGACAGAAATTTCTGTAAATTTACCCTAAAAATGACTGGAAATACTGCTGCCAGAAATTTCCGTAAATTTACGGACATTTTTTTAACAGTGTATCTAATTTTCCCCACTGTATAGCTGTAGATTCAAGAAGAATTTTAATGTTGGAATTTGGGTTATTTTTGACCCCATAAAGGGCCAAAAAAGGGGTCAAAATTGACCCAAATATGGTACAAATCATACAATGTAAATGTATTTATTCCATCTTAATTTTAAAATGTAATACCGTAGTTCATTTGCCCCACTATATAGCTGTAGATTGAAGAAGAATTTGAACTAGACAACTCCAGGAGACTATGCCCGTTACGTATGATGAAGTCATAGTGCACATGTCGAGTTGTTGTTGTTGACCTTTGACCCTTTCATTTTGCATCGAGGCCTACGCGATGGCATATATAATAGTTAGATCCATTTCATGTTGACCTTTGACCCTTAACGATGGCTCTTAGAGCGGGGTTACTGTGGACACTTTTTCACTTTTCATTGATGCCTACAAGATGGCATAGCTATGTAGGTCAATTAAGCTTCTTTTATATTTGACCCCTAGATGACCCCATTTTGACCTTTTACCCCATATTGTGCACATAAGAAATAGAGCTTTTCCCAGTGGTTCTTGTGAACACATTTGACATAAATATCTACTTTGGTTGATGAGTTATAGCGTTTTTGCATATTAATTAGCTCATTTGCATATCTTACACGTGACCCCTGGGGCCAATATTCTGTCACATGATTCGTCTCGACATTATCCGCAACTTTTGCACAGACATCACCTATCCAAGTGTTTTTTTTTTTTTTTTTTTTGGCTCTAGTTTTTGAGTTAGGGTAGGTGGTCGAGTAGAAAAATGCCAATGGTACCAGGTGTTAGGGACATATGTGTGGATCATCACCTGGGTGGATGTAGAAATCAGAAGTGGTGCAATTCTTTTTTATGGGCCAAAAAAGGTCAAAATTGACCCAAATAAGGTAAAAATCATAGAATGGTGATTTATTTATATTCCAACTTCATATTGAAATGTAATACTATTTAATTCCCCCTAGATTCAAGAATTTGATTGTTGGAATCTGGGGTTAATTTTGATCCAGAAAGGGCCAAAAGGGGTCAAAATCGACCCAAATAAGGTAAAAATCGTTGAATGGTGATTCCAACTTCATATTAATGTAATAGTATCTAATTTTCCCCACTGTATAGCTGTAGATTCAAGAAGAATTTTAATGTTGGAATTTGGGTTATTTTTGACCCCATAAAGGGCCAAAAAGGGGTCAAAATTGACCCAAATATGGTACAAATCATACAATTTAAATGTATTTATTCCATCTTAATTTTAAAATGTAATACCGTAGTTCATTTGCCCCACTATATAGCTGTAGATTGAAGAAGAATTTGAATGTTGGAATCTGGGGTCAAAATTGACCCCAGAAATGGCCAAAAGGTTAAAAAATGACTTAAAATGGGTAAAAACAAGGAAAATGGTATTTGGTATGCATATGTTTCAATCAATTGTCACTTTTATTAATAGTGACATCCAAAATTGAAAACTTTGGCTATAATAATGGTCAAATTACACCCAATTTGGTCAAAATATATTAACCAATTAATGCACGGTTTACATATCTGCAATCTTTGCTCTGTTAAATTTGGTAATAATGCACAATATCAGGCTTGTAACCAGGGGAGGGCGGTGGGGGCTGACGCTCCCATTCCAAAAAGCCCCATAACCCCTAAAAACCCTTTTTTGTTGAAAAAGGGTAAATATTTAGGTAAAAACTCCACTTTTGCTAAATTTGTCCTCCTTTGTAATTTTGGGGGACCAAATTGCCCCCTTTGTAATTTTAGGGGAACAAATTGCCCCCTTTGTAATTTTTGGGGAAGTCCCCTTTGAAAACAAAATTGCCCCTCTCGCCCCTACTGACATTCGCAATGAAAAATTTTGAAAAGGGATCAAAATGGTCCAATCCCAATTGGTCAAAATTTAACCCAATATGCCACAATTTCAGTCTTTTTCCCTGAAACTAGGTAAAAACAATTGTATCCATTAGGAGAAACAGTTGGTCTTTCAGAATGAAAGCTATACTAAAATGTTGTTAAATCTGATCCTTTCATTTCTGCCCTGAAATTATTACAACTGTTTTACTATTATGGTTAAGTATATACCGGGCGGCAATATGAAAGTCTGTTGTCTCCAGAACAACTAATATTGCCTTCTACGGGCCTGTGTGGAAATCATCTTACTGTATGGTGCAGAAACATTGACAATGAAGGGGGAGCTGCAGGACCTTTTAAATGGCACTTATAAAAGGCAACTTATGCGAGTTGAAAATATCTCCTGGAAAAAACATCCTACCGAACATCGGATCTATGGTGAAATACCTCCTATCTCCACCTTGTGGCACAGAAGAGAGCACAGTTCGGTGGGTATTGTTTTCAAGTCAAGGACCAGATTATATCAGACCTTTATTCTGTGGAGTCTTCCATGTCCAAGTAGAGGTAGCAGATCACTAACCTACTCTGATATGCTATGCAGCTTTTTTTTTTTTTTTTTTTTTCTGTTGTCTCCAGAACAACTAATATTGCCTTCTACGGGCCTGTGTGGAAATCATCTTACTGTATGGTGCAGAAACATTGACAATGAAGGGGGAGCTGCAGGACCTTTTAAAGGAAATATGTCAAGATTTTTGTCAAGCTCAGTTTCTAATTTTATTATTACTTTCATTTGATGTCAGCGCTGGTAATAGAAATATCGCTCCTCGCTATAAATATCCTTTAAACCAGACAAGCTAACGCAAGTATACTTGTGTACGTTCCGTTTGTTAAAATTAACCATGGACAGGGAGATAAGAGGACCCCGCACCGCACTAAGCTTCAAAGACCCTATCACGTTGCCAGCTTTTGTTATGAAAGCCCAACATTATCCCATTTACCTTCTTAAGTAATGCGATAATCACCCTCCATCAGGAGACTCAAGCTACACTCGCAACACGTGTGAGATTCTGGCCCAGAATCATGTTCCAGGAACGCGATATTTTTTTTTAGGAAAACAATCCATTATCAGTATACCACATAATACTGATGTGTTTTAATCACCGATTTTAATAAGTATGAGCTGATAAAATCAAATACAGTTTTTCACACGAGGGACTCCGACCTGCAACCTTCTATCTACAATACATAATCTATGTAAACCGACTTGCAGAAAGGCCGTTGTTTTGTGATACTTGAAGCAATATTTTCGAAATAAACTCCTACACTACTGCTTACTACAACTATATGAACAATCAATCGACCATGAACGCTGCCGGTGACTAGAGGTTATTTCGTGGGGTTGGTCAGCTAAAAAAAAAATACCGCGTCATGAAAATAGATTAATCTTTGATTATTTCATAAGGCATTATACACTATTTTCTACGTCCCACTTACCCTCACCAACTCGGAGTGTTTTGCACATTGATCTCTAACTCCAAAATAAATCATAATAAAATAAAGTTGTTCCAGATAGGATAGATGCCAGAGCCATAACCTGTCGATTACCAGTCGGCCCCTCAAAAACCCACGCCACGCAATCTAAGCTGACAGAAAGTCCGTTTTTTGTAATATCCACATACTTTAATATATAGTACGTCATCACTTGAAAAAGGCTCGAGTTTTGAGTTGGGGTCGTGGTCGATAGAAAAATGCCAATGGTACCATGTGTTAGGGACATATGTGTGGATCATCCCTGGGTGGAATGTAGAAATCAAATGGTTCAATTCCTTGTTAATGGCCAAAAAGGTCAAAATTGACCTCCACTAGTAAAATAATAGAATGGGGATTTATTTAATATTCCAACTTCATATTTGAAATGTAATACTATTTTAAGTCCCCCTAGATTCAAGAATTGATTGTTGGAATCTGGGGGTATTTTTTTACCCAAAAGGGCCAAAAGGGGTCCAAATCGACTCAAATAAGGTAAAAATCGTTGAATGGTGATTCCAACTTCATATTAAACTGTAATAGTCTCTAATGTTCCTTCCCCCACTGTTAGCTGAGATTCAAGAGAATTTTAATGTTGAAATTTGGTTATTTTTGAACCCCATAAAGGGCCAAAACAAAGGGGCAAAATTGACCCACATATGGCAAAACATTCATAGTCCAAATCAGAATTTTGACTAATATATTGCTTGTGTCAATTGAATCTGTAGAGGATCTTTTACTATATATCATGTTTATTTTTGTTAGATACGCGTATATCATCTGGAATCGTACGGTTTGCTAAGAGGCACCCTGTTTTTCTTCTTTCGTGGAAGTTTAACTGAAATTCTATTGGGAAACAAAATACATATATCTCATTGTATCGTCAATCAAGTTAACCATATTGCATGTGTCCATTTGAATCTATATAGTATTTTTTATACGAAATGAATTATGTTGTATTAGTAGATTTATTGTGAATGTTGATTGTCTGCACAGGAGATAAACAGCGCCCAACGCCACACTCCTCGTTTGCCTCTCACTAGACATTTCTTCATTTGCCAACCTCCCCTCCTTGGCAGACATGCCGACTTAATCATGTTCAGATTAATGCCAGAATGCTTATGAAAGATGGTATGGTGGTGGTCTTTCTCCTTCTTCTTTTTTGTTACCGTCTCTGTGGGGGTTTGTGAATGGTCTTCTGTGTCCCTTGTTTCCGTTTTGAGGTGGTGTCTTCTTTGTACAGCCTTCCTCTTTTTTTTTTGTCTGAGTTGTCTTCGTTGCTAAGCCCCGTCACATTATTACTTTAAGTCTCTGGTGTTTTTGTCGTCCCCCTCTCGCTGCTCCGCTTTGATTATTCACTTCTTATTGTATCTTGTACTAGGGGGTGCATCATTGTACAGGCATTTTGCTTTCTGTGTACCTATCCATCTTTTTTGGGTGTTAATTTGTTGTTATTATCTTGATGGAGGAAAAATAAATTTGATTGATTTGATTTGAATTTGAAGAATGGTAATGTATTAATTAATTTTAAAATGGAATACCGTAGTTCATTGCCCACTAATAGAGTAGATTGAAAGAAGAATTTGAATGTTGGATGAATCTTGGGGTCAAAATTGACACAGAAATGGCCCCAAAAGTTTAAAAATGACTTAAAAAAATGGTTAAAAAACAAGGAAAATGGTATTTGGTATGCATATTATATTTTTCAATCAATTGTCACTTTATTAGTAGTGACATCCAAAATTGAAAACTTTGGCTTAATATGCCGTCAAAGTACACCCAATTTGGTCAAAATATATTAAACCAATTAATGCACGGGTTGGTTACATATCTGCAGCTTGCTGTTTAAATTAAGTGGTAGTAATAATGCACATATCAGGCTTTGTAACAAGGGGAGGGCGGTGGGGGCTGACGCTCCATTCCAACGCCCCAAAACCCCTCTTAAAAACTCCTTTTTTGGTGAAAAAGGGTAAAGATTTAGGTTTTAATAAAAACTCACACTTTTGACTAATATTTGCCTTTGTAATTTTTGGGGGCCACATTGCCCCCTTTGTAATTTTGGGGGACCAAATTGCACACTTTGTCATTTTGGGGAAGTCCCACTTTGAAAAAAAATGCCCCTCTCCACCCCATCCCTACTGACATTCGCCAATGAAAAATTTGAAAAGTGGAATCAAAATGGTCCAATCCCACTTGGTCAAAATTAACCCAATAACCACCAATTTCAGTCTTTTTCCCTGAAACTAGGTAAAAAACAATGGATCATTAGAAGAAGAAACAGTGGGTCTTTCCGGATGAAAGCTATCCTAAATGTTGGTAAAATTCTGAATCCTTTCATTTTGCCTTAAAATTATCACAACTGTTATAATATTATGATAAGTATATACAGGGCGGTAATATTAATCTGAAAGTTGTTGTCTCCGAACCACTATATTGGCCTTCTACGGGCCGTGTGGAAATCATCTTACTGTATGGTCAGAAACATTGCAAATGAAGGGGGAGTGCAGGACCTTTAAATGGCGAGTTGAAAATATCTCTGGCAAAAAAAATCCTACCGAATATCGGATTATGGGGAAATACCTCCTATCTCCACAATTGTGACACAGAAAGAGCACAGTTCGGTGGTAATTGTTTTAAAGTCAAGGACCAGATTATATCAGACCTTTTATTCTTGTGGAGTCTTCCATGTCCCAAGTAAGAAGTAGCAGATCACTACCCTACTCTGATATGCTATTCAGCAGAGATACCAGCTTTACTTTGAAGTGGGAGCAGCAATGCGTGATAAAGATGTTTTGCAAAGACGTACGTCACGGATTTCGACAAAAGTCGAAAAGATGATGATGATATTGTGCACCTTTGGGGGGCCAATATGGCAATCGTTTCGCTATCAAATCTATGTGGTTACCAGCTGACAAAAAGTGCAAACATTTGTTTTATTCCAGTTTGCTTCTCAAACATTAACTTCCACGTATAATTGTTCAATTTATAACTTTTAGTTCTCACTATTTTGGGGTCTATTTTGACCTCTTTTTTGGCTCCTTTTGGAGTAAAATTTTCTTAAAATTCAAATTTTTGATTTTGTAATTTTGGGATCCCAGATTTTACAGGCAGTGATAGATATAATGTTGGTGTCTGTAGAAAGGCTATTTGTCTCATTTTACTCTGTGAAATCCGTAGGCCTTAAATATTTAACTTCTATATATGAGTGAAAGAGTGCATCTATTTATAATAGGCCACGTGTATCATAGCTGTAATCTGTCTGCTGATGTCTGTCCGCTATTTTTCTCGGAGGCCTGGGTCGTCGTCACGAAAATTGGTGGGTGGGTTGTGCGGACCTGGCTAGATCAATTCGATTGGTTAGTCGGATACGCGCCCACAAGCCGGGTAATCATAAAAAACCTGTAGAGTATCCGCGAAAGGTATAGAAAGCGTATCCAAACAAGTAAGTATGACCAAAAGCAAGTTGGTTTAGCATTAGATAAACTAAGTCGGGCTCTTGTGTCAGGTGTGTGCCTGCGTGGCTCGATAAATCCTTTGGAAGGTGTAGTGTTTTAATAAGGGCTCTTGCCTAAAATCTATGGAACCACACATAGGGAGTTAAGGATTTATTAATTGGTTCCTCTATATTATAAAAGGCCAAGTACACTTTGGGTATCCAGACTTGTGGGCGGGTCGACTGTTGCTTGCCTTCAATTTTTAAAGTCGCAACAACGTCATCAGGGGGTCATTCAAGGTCAAACAACCGCTAAACCGAGGGTCATTCAAGCAGGTGATCGCGAAACCCAGGTGATCGCAAACGGGGGGACCTGCCTGTTGTGTTCACTGTAAATTGGCGCGTGTGCAGAAATGCACTAATGGGGGGGGGGGTGCAAGATTCCCCACAAGGGGACAGCTTCCCCCTGCCCCTCTGGTTACGCCACTCACGAAAGAAAGATCCTTTTTTATTTTGCACGTCAGTTAGCTATTGTCCCTCCAATTTAAATTGCATAAGTTTTGTAACAATGAGCCACATATCATTATTTGTCTTCATGTAGAACAAACAAATGCAGTCGCCCGGAATAAGGAATTAGTAATTCATTCCACAGTAAAATACACGCTAGTCACTAGCCGACAGAACTGGGAGCCAAATTATGACCAGCACAATTCTATATAGTTTTTTACCACCAAAGTGGTTAATTTTAGCCCCGTTAAAAGAGCTTTTAGAGTGGTAAGAAAATAACTGATTCAGCCATCCATTCATTCGCTTATAGACCGTATTCAATAGCCATCCATGTAGGTGGACAGATAGAGCATTCCAGTACTACAATGCATTCACCTGTCAATGATCCCTGTGCAACTTCGCTAAAGCATGGAGCGATTGACAGCTGAATTTATTGTAGTCCTGGAATTATGGCATCTTGTCCACCATCAGGTCTGGTGGTTGACGTCATATTGAAAACAGTCTATATAAGTTATCCGTATTTCGGCTTAGCGGCCATCTTTTGGGGAAAGTAATCTGGGAACTATACATTCACCTGCTTTACACCTGGACCACCGTCCATTTGTCTGTCGGTAATCTGAAATACGGATAACCTCTATTCTTCGATTAATTCCATAGCAACATAATCAATACTGTTAGCACAGATACTGGTCAATTTGTCACATTCTGTTTGAGACTCACCTGTAAGTTTGAAGTGCTCAGCCACAGAATCAATAGGATTAGCACAGATACTGGTCAATTTGACACATTCTGTTTGAGACCCACCTGTAAGCTTCAGGTACTCAGCCACAGAATCAATGGGATTAGCACAGCTAGATACTGGTCAATTTGTCACATTCTGTTTGAGACCCACCTGTAAGTTTCAAGTTCTCAGCCACAGAATCAATAGGATTAGCACAGATACTGCTCAATTTGACACATTCTGTTTGAGACTCACCTGTAAGCTTCAGGTACTTAGCCACAGAATCAATAGGGTTAGTACAGACAGACAAATGGAGTTAAATGGAGGACAACACATTTTAGAGTGGTGTTCACTCTCAATTTTAGAGTGTTCACTCTCACTCTTTTTGGAGTGAAAGTTCAGTGATTTCTTTCTTTTTTGAGTGGATTAACCAACACATGCAACTATTTTTGAGTGGTTTACACTCTTTTTCGAGTGAATTAAGATTCACTCGTTTTTTCACTCTTTTCACATTTAGAGAGCAGATACTGCTCAATTTGACAAATTCTGTTTGAGACTCACCTGTAAGCTTTAGGTACTCCGCCACAGAATCAAGGGGATTAGCACAGATACTGGTCAAATTTACACTTTCTGCTTGAGACGCCACCTATAATCTTCAGTACTCAGGCCACAGAACCAACAGGATTAGTACAGATACTTTCCATCTGAAAATTCTGTTTGAGACCCATCTGTAATGGAAATGGATGTACTCATCCGTGAAGAAAGAGATTATTACAAAGTGCCTACAAGTGGGGGTCATTTAGGACAGGAGGAAATAAGCTAATCTACTGATGCAGGAAAGGATCCAACAGTTCAAAATACAGGATAAACAGTAGCTCAAAAAACTTGCATAATAACAACTAAGCATGACCTGCCTGTAAAGCCAGTATCAGCGATTTCTTCAAAATGTAAACAAATTTGCACCCCCTATATTTCATTTAAGTCAATTTTTTTGCACTGTTTGTATTAGAAATGGTTGTAGTAACGACCCGCTGTAAAATGGCAAAGCTTAACATGCCGCTTGGAATGTCACGCATTCATGTTTCCTATATTTGATGCTTCGAACACATTCTACTATGTTTTTACCTTCACTCCAAGGAAAAATCCGCTACACCAATGACACGGATCTGCTCCGCAGAATTCTTGAACGTCTCTGACTTTGGCAAGTTGAATATCACGTCAGCTGAAGCACATACTGTTGAGTTCTTAAACACTCCTACCGGTACGCCAAATGCGACAATTGCTGTTTGGTCAGATATCCAACAGGGGGAGTTTCTGCTGTATTAAACCATTTAGTCCAACCAGGTAACGAAGCAAGGCGAATAAGAATTGTTATACCCCAACCCAGGATGGAATGAATGTACTTAGAGGCTGCTCCAACTTCGCGATCTTCTTTGCTTTGCAGTGGTTGAACACAAACGTCTAGGATACGCTAACTGAAATGACAGTAGTCCAAAGAAGGCGGCCAACCAGGAGTAATGACTTACTACAGCTATGAAAACACAAAACCTGCCTGTAATCCACAGCTTTTGACCGAATATAGGTTATCAGCAGCGCCCAAAACAAGGTGTACAAAAGACACATCGTTGACCGCCCGTAAAAGTTTCTGAGTTCAACAACCTGCAATGTATAGCAATGATTCCCGTGAGTCCGCATAGAGACAGACTAACTTCCAATGATCTTAATTTTTATCTAGAGACCCAAAATAGTCGAAAAGGTGAGCCCGTGGTATTTTGTAATGAAGCACAGAATCTGATACGGCCATCTGGAAGCAAAATGTATTGGCCTTTATTCAGAGTCCGATTACCTGAATAACAGTATGACCGACTCGTCATAGCTAGCAACTTCATATTCTCCGTATACAAGTGTGACCAGAGGACACATCAGAGGCTCTATTCGGTTCCCACAAACAAGAACATTTCTTTTTTTTTCTGAATACCTGCCATAAAAAGTCATATTCATAAGTGACAGTTGAGTACACACTAGGTATATGAACTCTTCCTTGTACAATCAACTTCAGCAAGATGATGAAATTCCACCAACAAAGTTATTAGACTTCCTTCATACCAAATACCATTGCAGTCGTCGGATGCAGGAATTTTTGTCACATATATGTAAATATCATTCTAAAAGAATATTGCTTTCTAGTATAATTTTATCTAAATTGCTTCCGATATTGTCAGATTGATCGTAAGCTTGTAGGCATTTACTTTTGGAAAATGTGTTTGAAAGATTCTGTTATTTTTCCCTGCTATTGTTGTCTCCTCCAGTTTAGGTTCAAAGAATGTAAGAATACCAGAATCTTCATCAAATATAGTTGGGTCCCGTTTCTTGTTCTCATTATAAAATGATCCACGTTTCTTGACGCATGCAACACATCCCATTTATAGCTTTAATCATAACGCTAGACTTTTCGCATTTAGACAATTCTGCTGGTATGCGAGCCGGATGCATAGAGAACTCGACAACTTCGAGTAAATGGGTCGAAGATCTCCTCTCTAGAGGAACAAGTGGAATTTTTTTTTTCCTGTTTATATTATCGCATTTCTTTGAACTTCCCACAGATTACGAAATACTGGTTTCCCCAAAACATCCCGGCCATTGGCACCAGATAGATATAGTGGTCAATGTCTACCCATGACAGAAACCACAGTGGATGTTTTTGTAAAATTCCCCAGGTGATGGACATATCCAAGCTGAGTATGATTCACATGCAGTCGATAAGGTGATATTGCTGAACGTTTCCGGAAAGAGTCAAAGGAAGAAAAACAGTGGCGCAATTGCTTGCCAAGTGTACCATCTTATAAAGTCACTCGACTTTTTTGATGCAATTATCCTTTTTCCGAATTGATCTGACGTTAAATTTAAATTTGAGATCCAGGGTTGGACACGGCTTGCTGTTTTCCTTGACATAGTGCACAAAATATATTTTTAAAATTGTTTGTCCATATTGACAAATACTGCCACATACACATAGCTTTCAAGTTGGATTTGCATCTTGAAAAGGATAAATTTCGCAACGTGTGCGAACAGCTTCACCTTTCCATTGTAGTGGACAATTACTGACCAAAAGTGCAGACTCTAGTTTCGGGCATATATCTGTCGAAAGCGAAACAGCTAAAACAATGCTGTTTAATGAAATTGAAGATGCGTTGGGGTTTTGGACAAAACTCGTAATAGTCCAAGCAGCATCTTTGAAAAGTTTCCGCACTCAGGATCACACGCAATGATTGCCTGATGGTTTAAAACCACCAGCATGTTTAGGTTTCAGGTTTTATTTCATCTCATTGCACAAATCCAAAATAAACATCAACAAATTATAAAAATGATAATCGTAATGAAAAAAAAAATAAGTAAATATATAGTTGTATAATTTGCAGAGTGTGGATGCCAGGGGAACAACTCAAAAGCGGTATTTAGTGGCACCCCATCCATTAGTTTTTTTTTGACA
>JAMKCH010032540.1:0-15383 GCA_023653785.1 Ophioderma brevispina
CCGTTGGACACCAAGATTTAAAACTAAGAGTCCGTCGGATACCAAGGTTTAAAGATATGGAAGTCCGACGAATCAATAATAATAATAATAATAATAATAATGCAGATGAATCTAGGCACTTTACATAGAAAATAGGAGCAATTATATCATTATTAAACGACAAATACAAATACAATGGATAAAATTCTAATGTACAAACGAAAAACACACATGTTTGCAAAATGAAGTATACAACAAAGACAAATACTAAAATAATTAAAAACTGTACACAATTTAGTTCACAACGGACAATAGTCATTCAGGGGGTAGGCGAGAAATCTGCTGACCCAGGCAATTTGTCCAATCTCCAAGAAAAACTTATGAGTTCAGACTAATAGACAATTAAATCGTATACAAGTTATTAAGTTACTAGAATTAAATATTAAAAAAAAAAAAGATCAGCTACGATGATGGAAAATTACCAAAGGAAAAAAGTATATCGCGGTCTTCCGACCGCTAGTATCGTCTGCGGTCGCGGTTTGTAAATAATAGGCCTCATATGAACTTTCAGCTTGACGTGTGACCTTTGACCTCATAAATGATGGTCTCCGTGTAATATCCATAAACCAAGTTTGGTTCCAATTGAACTTAAACTTTTCAATTAGGGTCAATTTTACAATTTCAATCTATGTTACAACTTGATCGCACGTGACCTTTAACCTTAGTATGTGACCTTTGGCCTCATCTACAAATGAGGGATCACATGTTGCACCTATGACTCAATTTTGGTTGAAATCAATCGAAGTATGCAGATATTACAGGCAACCCTTTTTGACAACAGACAACATCATTAACAGACAATATCATCAACAGTCAACATCAAGAGACGACAACAACAGTGGACAAAGTGATCCTATGTGTCTTTATGCCTTACGGCAGACGACACAATAAACTACCCTTCCCCCATTATGGAATTCAAATCTGAGAGAATATGGGTATACAACCAGTTAGGATGAACAAGCTCTAAAATAGAAAATAAGGACACTTTCCTAAAGTCGAATGTGTGGAGAAAAAAAATCACTGAATTAGTAGACATATCGACAATTTTTTACGGTGCATGTACTGTAAAAATTACAGTTTATTGTAATATACATTACACCAAACTGTAAAATATACAATAAATTTGAATGCATTTATGTAAAAGCTGTATTTTACCGGGTTGTGTTTGCGGAATGGATGCCAGGATTTTCCTATAAAATTTGCAGTATTTTGTCCTGTAAATTTAAGTACTTAATCATATAATTTAAATTCATAATAGTGTATAATATGTTGATACTCATTAGAATTCGATTTAAAGTTCCACCTTTAAATTTAGCATAAGCCTGGAATATTGAACATAAATCTGCAGTATTTAGCTGTATTTCCAAAATTACAGTCAAATGCTGTACCTTTTGTTACAGTATTTCATTGTAAAAGGCACCGTTATTTTTTTACAGTATAGACCTATGTGTTAATTATATATTATGTATTGTTTAGAATTGTTTAAATTACCTCAAATGTCAGGAGGATGGGGGCTCAGGAATCTCCAAGATTTGTGGTAAATTTGAATCAAGCATGGAAATTGAGGTCAAGGGTTTAGGCAGATTATGAGGACTTTAGCAGTGTAGTATAGTCCCTGAAGAAGAAATACGTCATACTTCGTGGAAAAAAATTATTATTGAGCTGATTTTTTCACCAGATATGCAGAATACATCATATAACAACATATCCAGAATCCCCAAGAATCGCCTTTGGCGAAAAAAATTTATCCAAGATGGCCGCCAAAATAGCTGAAATCGCATAATTAGCTATATCTTGGCTTCTCAAGTAGATGTGTTGATGACTTTAGTCTAAATCTAAATTATCCATGTTTTCCTTATGTTGAAATTCAAAATGGCCGCCATTACACATAATTTGCTTTATCTCAACTTCAGAACAAGGAAAAAGAGGAATAAAGAAACAAACAAATACAATATATCTAAATAAATATATATATAAGCAAATAATAAAAATGACTAAATAATTACAAATGAATAAATATAAATAAGTGAATAAATACATAGATATAAATAAATAAAGAGAACTTTTGTAAAAGGGACGGGTACAAAAGACGGAACCTGAATTATGTAATAAGAAGTCCTCTTGAGGTGTTTTCACATCCAAATGTTATTTCTCCCAATTTCTGGGATTCATCTTTTATATATTTCTTTCACACTACAGTTTCCATTTCTGGTACTTGGTTGTAAAAATAGAAATATATATCGCCTATTGTTTCCATGACCATTTCTGGCAAAACGTACGTGTAGGCCTATAATTAATCATGCGTTTATGTGAACAGTATACGAAAACTGCTTTATACTAAACTTTAAAACCATTCTTTCGAATGAGTATTATATTGAGCGGCGTACTGGTTCTCATTGTGCAGTTTTGGGAAATTGCATTCTGATTAAGTTCAAATAACATAACACCCAAGTCATTCTTTCGAATAGACTAAAGATGAACTAAAATTACTACTATCTGGTAATTTGAACAATCCCTTTTCGGGATTATTGCTTTTAAACAACCCTCCTATATATGCGACAGTTTGACCGAGCTTCCTTGCAGGAGACTGCAAAGGAAAGTATATGTCAGTGAGAAGATAATTATATGTAATGACAGCAAGTTGGCAGCCATTTCGGTGGCCAGTTTGGATTTTGAGTTAAGGAAAACATCAATGATTTAGATTTAAACAAAAACTGCATTCTTTGAACCTCAAAACATATTCAAAAACACGAGATATAGCTAATTATATAAAATGGCGGCCATTTTGGATTTTGGCGTGAAGGAAGTCATCAGTGATATGAATTTGTACATAATTGGATTCTTTGACCCCAAAATATACTCCAAAACACTAAAATCATCACCATCTACTTTAAAAGCTGAAATATTGCTAATTTGGCGGCCATCTTGGATAAAAAATTTCCCCAAGGGGGATTAATGGGAATTTTGGATATGTTGTTGTATGATGCATTCTGCTTATCTGGTGCAAAAATCAGCTCAATAACAATTTTTTCCGGGTCAAAACCCCCAGGGACCACACTAGTGTGTTTGTTGCCCCTGTAATCATGCTGGTTATAGGACCTGGTACTGATCTTGTTAGGCATCGCATTGTATGGAATACCGGAAGCACAGACTTGAGGAGGCCGTGCTGAGAACTTGCAGGATTCAAGAATGGAATAAGTAATGTTACTTGCTTATATGATTTACACCCATTATTACACTTAAACCTTAGTGTCCGACGGACTAAAACAGATTACAAGACAAAGCCCTATGGGACGCTCCATTTTAAAACCAGTAGTCCTAGGACAATGAAACGTTACAATTAGTGTCCGTCGGACTCTCAGACTTCAACCTTAGTGTCCGACGGACAAAAACCACTTATTACACACAGTCCTATGGGACGCTTCATTTTAAAACCAGGAATCCTAGGACAATGAAACATTGAACTTAGTGTCCGCCGGACTCTAAGACTTCAACCTTAGTGTCCGACGGACAAAAACAACTTATTATACACACACAAGTCCTATGTGGACGCTCCATTTTAAAAATCAGGAGTCCCAGGACACTGGAATTTATTACTCCTCGTCATCCTTCGGACTCTCAGATTTAAACTTAATTCCGACGGCAAACACAAATTATAACCCAGTTCCTATGGGACGTTCTAATTTAAAAAACCAGGATTACTAGGACATGATACATAAAACTGTATCCGTCGGACTTCCGGATTTAAAATCATTGGTGTCCCGACGGAAACTCTGACACACCGTAAGTGGTCCGGCGAACAAAAAAACGACTTATAACCAGCAGTCCTATGGGACGCTCCATTTTAAACCCAGGGGTCCTAGGAAAATGAAACACAGAACTTAAGTAAGCCGTCAGACTCTCAGATTTAAACCTAATAGCGTCCGACGGACCCTAAAACGACCGGACGCTCTTAAATATGACACCCCCCGTTTTAATTATTTCAAGATTTTTTTCGTGATTGCGAAAATTCTTCGCGGGGGGGGGGGTTGCTTTTCCATATAGGGCGTTTAGAAGTTATTTTGAATATATGTGGCCAGTCAATGACTCTCTATTCCTACTGACATGGACGGCGCGTTGTTGCCCAATGAGTACGAGCGCCAGCTTTAACACATATTTTTAACAAAATTCCCTCCGAACTGGTCAGCTACCCTTAGATTGCTCTCACCAACAAATATCGCTAATTTTCAAAAAGGGGGATAGAACCACCACCACCGCTTCTAACTATAGACCTGTGTCTTTGACTCCCATTTGTTGCAAGCTTTTTCGGAAAATATAATGCACTACAACATAGGGACACTTTTCCAAACAAAATCTTAACTAGCAGACAGCAGGGTTTCGCGCACAACACTCTTGCGAGTCCCAGCTTATTTGACTCTCAATGACCTTTGCTAAGTCCATAGAACTCTAAAACATCTGTCGATATGATCATCATGGATTTCAGCAAGGCATTGATGACTGTACCGAATTATAGATTACTCCAAAAACTCCGAAACATGGTGTTACTGACGGACTCCACGTGGAGATCAAACTTTTGACAAGGCTTCGACCGAGAGTTGTTGTGGATGGTGATCACTCCCAGCGGGTGCGCGTGAGATCTGGCGTCCCACAAGGCAAAGTCTCGGCCCACTTCTTTTTTCTACATATATATACCTTTTCCCTATTTTTCTTCTTCTCTCTCACTACCTCATGTCCTTTTGTGCCATATAAACGACGCCCAAATAAGATCACGTCGGAGGTTCACCTGTTCGCCGACGGATGTGTCATGAGACCGCCCCGTCCGCAGCAGCTCTGATGTCGACGCTTTGCAGGACTGGCCTAACACAACTTTCCTTTGGCAAGATACCTGGCAAAATGAATTTATGCCAAAAAATGCTACGTTCTAAAGGTCTCTCACTCTAAAAAACAAAAACACTCATCAATACAAATTAGAACTACTCAATATTTACAAGAAACAGATTCTCATGCATATTTAGGTGTCACCATTCTAAAGACCTGAAGTGGGATTGACAATAAACAAATGTTCTAAAGCCAAACGTGTCCGGGTTAGTGTGCAGGAAAATCTACATCCCTGCACATCAGAACTCAAAGCTACTGCTTATAAAACACTTAGTGCGTTCACACTTAGAGTATAGTAGCTCAGTGTGGGACCCTCATAATCAAGGACTCACACAGAGGTTGGAAGCTGTCCCAGAGGCGTGGCGGCCAATTTTGTCATGCCGGGGACTAGGATCGTTACAGGCAGGTCCCAATGTTTAAGAAATTGCAATGGGACACTCTTCAGTTTGCGTAACAGGCCACTCGCCTTAACCACCCTTTATACGATACGTTAATGGTCAGCTGCATTCCAGCCCCAAACGTTTCTCACAACCAAGTGGCGCTCGCCCCACTCGCCGCAATAACCTAAATCTTTCAAGCCTTCATCCGCCCACACGCAACAAAAAACTGATATAGAGACTCTTTTTTTTTTCAATATAGCCTCAGAAGGCTGTGTTGCCAAGTCTGTCATCAATGGCTACAACTAAGAACACTTTAAGAACCAAGTAACTTAACTCTGAGAACAACTACCCGCTAAGAATATTTCATCTTCCGCATTTGCGCAAAGTCCTACCATCCCCGGTTTGGTTTTCATCATCTGAAGCGTTGCGTATTCCTGTCAGAGTCAAAGTCAAAGTATTATGTGTCATTTGTACTGGGGCAAGTTACGTAAGTTGGTACGACCATCAGATTGTATATCCGATACCAATTAACAAGACTCTCGGCTCCGCCTCGCAAGGACCCTTTCGTGGAATTAGCAATTTTTTTTCTGTTATAGGAGGAATTTTGTTGTTGGTGTTGACTTTTGGACGGTAGTAATTCCCTAAGCGGGGAGTGATTTGGGCACATATATGGTAAGAAAGAGATTTCTGAGACCAATTTTCATTTACTGGTTTTGCATGGTGCCGGGGTGAAAGCAGGTATAGTCTGGTGGGAGCCATTTAGTCCGGCTCCATAGACGGTAACGAAATAAAGCGTGAAACTCACGTTGCGGTGTGAAGAAGAGTCAACTGATCGATTGCCCTATATTGGTCACTGGCATTGTTCCCAAAAATAGGACTGGAGGAGACGGAAGCCGGACCATTGTTACTATCTCCTCAAGGGCCGGCCTAAGGCCTGGAAGTATCGGTGTGTGGTTGAGTGTGGTGGGGTGGGTGTGTATAGGGGGGGAGATTTTGCATGTGGGGGATGCCAGAAAAAAGTTGGCAACATGAAGCCAGGGGTAGTTTCGCGAGATAATTTTTTCTTATATATTATCCCATGTGGAAGAGTTGATTAATGGGCTCAGCTAAGGCCTCGGTGGAGGGGTGGGGGGTCAATAAGCCGAACGTCTTGAACAAGACTATCAAATTGTAATGCTTGGGTGTTTTTCACAGGCCATGTCGATCGAGCATAATACACCAGCTTTTTTTCAGGAGGGGGGAAAGGGGGCACAGCACATCTTTCCTGGGGAAACATATGTTTAAATGTGTTAGTAAAGTAATGTTCCTAGTTTGTTTCCACTGTAAATTCGAATGGGTTCTGAGGACTAGCTATTAGCTATTGGATCATGGCCCTTTTTGTTTCATCACCTCAAACACCCCATAATTATCTAAATGTCACTCAAGAAAACCAGATTTATGGCAGCAAACCCAAGACCTTTTATTGAAAACTGAATCTGTCGAAAATATTTGATTTGACGAAAATATTTCAATAGATATTCTGAAAAGATGCACAAAAGCTTGCCATAACCTAACAGCAGTATCTTGTATTTTTAAGAGGGCACTAGGACATGGAGGGACTTCTAATCCAGTAAAATGAATGACGCTTGAGGGCAATTTTCGAGGGGGGTAATAACTCTTTATGTAGGAGCTTGGTCCCATTCCAACTTCGAATGCAAGTATACCCAAAAGTAACCTCGAAATCGCTGCTCAACGGGGGGCCTAGTCTTACGACCTGTGGGGATGCACAAACCCGGGGGGGGGGGGGTCTCAAGGGTTTGTTGGGTTATCCTCTCGGGACCAATTTGCGGTACAATGTGTCTCAATATGGAATTATGATAAATAACCAATATACAAGAAAAATTTACACTTGCACTACGCAAGAAAATTACACACTCACAGCGTTATTCTTGCTAATATGTTTTAGGTTAAATAAGTTTTCCACTTGTAACATTGAAACCAGTCACATCCATCTGAATTTTTACCCCTAGGGGGATTAGAACTTGATTAATTGTAATTTTATACCCCCTATCGGTATTTCTCCGCATTTGCACACCCACCCATAACCACTCTCCCCTATGTCAGTGTCCCCCAATGGGGTATTTTTCAATGCCTACATGCATTGACATATCCCTAAGGGTGCATTCTACATTCCTTATAGGCCCAATTAGAGTAAGTGTGATAACACTGTTAAAAATGTTCATTAAAATAACAGCTGGGACTCACACAGTTTAAAACGACGTTTTTTTTTACGGGATTTGGCACGTTTCGAAGTCCCTTTTACATATATTTGCACTTTTGAGTCCTGGCTGACACATCATAAAAACAGCTTAAAAACCGCCGTCTTTTAAGAACATTTTTAACAGTGGTCACAAAACCCACATCTACAATGGCCTGTTCATGAGTAACACTTTCTCTCAAGTGGAAAATATAGAGGGATCACTTAATTCCCAAAGGAAGAAATTTAGTAACAGACCTCTTAATTGTAACCGGAATGTCATAAGCACTGGACAAATTTTTATATACGTTTATAGCAGGGAAAATATAATAGACTGAAGGTGCAGGTGCATGTTTCTTATATAGGCCTACCAATTGAAAAGAGCCCTTGCGATTTGTTATACTGGAATATTTGATCGGGACCCATGACCCAAAGTATTGGGAAAAGGTCATTTTTAATCCCCCTTGTTGCTTTAGTAGAAGGGGGATTTTGTCATAAGCAAAATTTGTCCGGTGTTGTCGTCGGCTCCTGTCCGTCGTTTTCCGTTTCTTAAACCATCAGACCCCTGACCCAATTTTATGACATTGCACCACAGGACCTTTTAAATAATTCGGTATCACTGCTAACTTGGCTTTGTGACATGTACGTCCTGTAATGCCCAATGTCACGTCAGGTTAGACTTTGTGTATTTTAGACTTTTTCTCTCTTTCTTTTCTCTCTTCCTGCTTTTAGTCCATAAGAAACCCCGTGCAAACTGTTATATTTTTCCTTCTCTTATTTCCCAATATACTGTGTACATCTCTCTTCTTTACTTTCCAAACAAGATTACTACTTATAACTATACAAGGTGAACATCTACCTCTACCAGATCCAATTATCTGAATTTGATGAAACTACTTGGTATGTGAGTATGGTGTCATGTAAGTAAATAACCTCATGCCTGCATAATCAGTTATTTGTGCCATATTAATGAGTAGTGAAGACTACCCACATCTTGAAGACTCACCCTCAATTCTAAGCGGCTGAGCTACTCACAGAGGAACGTTCCTTATGGCATGGCAAGCACCAAAGTTTGTATCCTCAGCTCCCGTTGAGGGTCTCACCCCTGCTAAGCGTGACATCATCTTCCACAAGCTCTCCATGGAGAACTGAGTTAATATCACCTCCTCCAAGAAACTGCACGGGCGGAATCTGCAGAGAAGATGCAAATCGCAGGTTTTGACCTTATTTGCTTCATTCCGCACAACAATCATGGGATCGCTATTTCCTATGTGAGCAAGGCAACAAGTGAGATCACCCTGCAATCTTCATGAATTCGCAGATCCAGTGGATAAAATTTGAAGCACTGGGAACCCACTTCACCACCATCTATAAGCCAGCCACAGCTGAGGCAGACTTCTACTCCCTTCCAGTAGTTCAGCGGAGTTCCTTTTCTCTGCGGAGATTTCAACTGTGAAATACACGCATGGGGACTCCAATACTGACAAGAATGGCAAAGCAGCTCCTGACTGGATTGAAGCCCAGACCCTCCAACTGCTGTTTGATATTAAGGATCCCCACCTTCTATTCGAGCAGTCATGGACATTTGGACCTGTCCCGACCTGTCACCAGTCCCAGCGACATCCGATCCCGCTGTTCCGAAACGGTCCTCCCTAGATTTTCTAGATCAGGTCATTGCCCTAATCCTGGTCACCAGTGCACATCAAGGTTCACGATTCTCCAGCCTCTAACAAGAAAGAGATGGCTTTCCTGAAATTCCAAGTTCAAACAACTCCCCAGCGAACTGTCACCCATGCTGCCAGACCCGGCTTCATCTACGATCAACGATGCATATTCTGAGACATCTGCTCCATGCTCCACCAAGTCAGTAATTTCCATTCGCAAGAGGCAGAATGACTCCCTACACCCCTGTGGGACAAGGAATGCGACAGGTTATACAAAGCGTATTGTAATCCAACTGCGATACTGAGAGAACAGCAATGTTAACCATCTACCTGGATCTGCTTGTCCAAAAGAGACGCCCATATGGTAGGAGGAGATATCCAATATCAACTTTATCCATCACGCCGCAAGATCCTGAACACCAATCAACAGCTCACCGGGCGTAGCTGTCCAGCTAGCAGTGTCCTGTCCTGCCAACTCCATCGCTTCAGTAATTGTCAACAATGGAAAGTGTGCAATACCAACACTCAACAGGCTAAACGCCCACTCTCGTGCTGTTAATGCATGAGATAACCAGCTTTCTACCAACCTCTCCACCGTCAAGCCTCATGTGTAACCATTCACCTACGATGAGATCACCGAATTGCAGAAGTGCTCATAATGGGAAGGCTCCTGGCAATGACACCAGCCATACAGAAGTCTTGAAGAATATGGCACCCAAAGCTGTGCGATGGCTCCAACTCCTCCTTTCTACTTGCATGGGACATCAACTATTCCCTCCAGATTGAAGACTTCAAAGGTCACTTGCAGTCCTGCAGCCCAAGAACCAGGCTGAAAGACCCCAAGAGTTACAGAACATCTCGCTACTATCTCACATCTATAAGCTGCTTGACAGACTGATAAGCGCAGGATCATGATCCGGTCGAGGCAAATTACCCCGCACCCACCTGTATGTCGAATGGTAAATCACAACTGACCAGATAGCACGACTAGTTAATGACACCGAGACAGCCTTCCAGAGGAAGCAGAAGTTTGGAGCATCAGTCTTCCTTGACCTAACTGCTGCAGGTACGATACAGTCTGGCACCGAGGCTTCTACCTCAACCTACTCAAAATTTTCCATGATGTCAAGCTTTGTCAAGTTCATTTGCTGCTCATCCAAGACAGATCTTTCGTCCTGATGACATCAAATGGGCACCAGTAGTAAGCGCAAACTCGAATGGTGTCCCCACAAGGTTCTGTCCTGGCACCCAGTCTCTTCACACTACGTCTCAATATCCAAGGAGATTGTTTCGCAGTACTCCTACACAGACGACACGGCACTTGAATAGCTGCTGACTCCTTTGAGTCTTTAGAAACAGTGCTGCCAGAAAGACCTATCACTGTAAGCCAATTCTTCCACCGATGGCACTTGAACTCAGCAAACCCAAGACCGTCATTCTCTGTTTTTCCACCGTGGCAATCGATGCGCAAAAAGAGAACTAAACATCACTCTAGATGGAGAAAAACTGTCACATGACCCCCAACAAACAACCGAAGTACCTTTGCTCATAATGGACCGCAGCCTTATTTCAATCAACACACCAAAGGCAGTCGCTGCCAAGGACGAGTCTCGTGTCAACCTTCCTCAGAAGGCTCGCAGAACTGGATGTGGTGCATCCTTTGACAAAACCTTACATACATCAACTGTTTTGGCCTGGCATATCTCCACTGCTGAATACGCTGCACCAGTATGGAGTCACAGCGTAACTTTCACACAAGATTGATTGGTCGTTCTGAATGATCAATTAGAATGTTATGGTTGGCCTTTTGGCAACGCCTGTAGAATACCTCCCAATTCTGGCTGGCATAGCTCCTGCAATCCTTTGGAGGCCCTTCAACGAATCAAGCTTGCCAGAAATGTATGAACCTGGTATTCTCCTCCCCTCCACCAAACCCTTTGAGATCAAGAATTCCAAACGGAATCACTTTCTACCCAATCCATGACACGCAGTCACAGTATCCCTATCGATCTCTTGGATCAATGACAGAATGGTTTGAGCAATGGTCATCCTCTACTTTGAACCTAAAGCAGTTTGTTGCCAGCCCATCTAGCAAGTCCAAAGGCGGTGACCTTGATAGGAAAAGCATGGGTCAACCCAACAGGATCAGAACTGGCGTTGGGTCGAACAAAGAACTGCCTTCACAAGATCGGAGTAGAACCATCACCAAACTGCGATTGTGGAGAGCCACAAAAAATTAGCCACATCATAGATGGCTGTGAGAGTTTTACAAGTCCCAAGAGGAATTCACAGGCCTGATCAACCTGGATGATGAAACTATCAGCTGGGTTAAAGACGGATTTCCACTGTGATTTTGGACGTGCACGAA
Source organism: Ophioderma brevispina (assembly GCA_023653785.1). Classification (NCBI taxonomy): domain Eukaryota; kingdom Metazoa; phylum Echinodermata; class Ophiuroidea; order Amphilepidida; family Ophiodermatidae; genus Ophioderma; species Ophioderma brevispina. The sequence goes on from JAMKCH010032540.1 coordinate 11,566, forward strand.
CGAACGAATGAGTAGTTCATTTGCTAGTTGATCCTAGCCAGTGTGGATCTTACGAAGTTTACTTGCAGAATGTTCTGTAGTGTTCGTCTGCACTCAATAAGAAAGCCTATCAGTTCCTTCAGGACAATTCATTTGCTTCTGTGAATGCTGTTCATTTTAATGAGCATATCTGTAGAAAGAGTGCAAAACTGACTACTTGACTACTGACTACTACCACTATCAGTATTTTTCCAAACTCAAAATGCCCATTTGAGTTCGAAATTGCTTTTGTTAGATCAACACAGACACTGGGAAAGGTGGCCTGCGTCTAGGTGCTTGCCTGTGGCGCGAATACCAAACAAATCTGGGTCGAATCTCGGCGGGGTCAATTGCGGGATTTATTCGTTACTCATTCTGGAATTTGCTCAACTAGAATACGCCTCTCCATGGTTCACTTGGACAAAATTGGGTGAAATGAATCCATGAAAGCATCCGTCCTTCAGAGGAGACGCTAAGCCGTCGGTCCCGTGTCCAGAGAGTCACAACTGTACATGTACTTCGCAGCCAGTAGGGTGAAAACCCCTGATGTTCCCAATCCGCCCCCAGTCTCAAGATTCGGAGCGTCGTATCATGGATACTCGCTGCCCCGAATCAGCTTACTAAGTTGAATAAATCCCGACACCACCACAAGCCATTACCATGATTACCAATGACTTGTGGATCCGCAAGACGAACACAAGACCACTAAAGCTTTTTAAAGCGTTTTGAAAACATTAACCCATTTATGACGGTTTATGTTTACTAATAAAAGTCGGATCCCGACTTTAAAATTAAAGTTGGATCCCGAAGTTATTAGTAAACAAAAATGCATAAAACATTGTATTCGTGACAAATACGGCATGTTAAGCTTAGCCACTTACGGGGTCTTTACTTCAACATTCCATTTCAACGGTGCCACAAAAAATAAAATTTTGAGTAAAAAAATAAGGGGTGCCGTTGGTTTAACATTTGAAGAAATCGCTAATAGTGACAACCCTGTTATAGAAAAATTGGATTGTGCCGAGAAAGTTTAATTTTAGTTCAAAGTTCCATTTTGTTCAATTCAGAATAGGGTAACTGGGGAATATGTGCATGTAAAACTTCCACAATCCAAACAACACAATATTTAACTTCACAAATACTTACAACCCTAGGCTGCGATACTTGTCCAGTCACAGGAAAAAGTTTATGCTTTCCTGGTATGGATGGGCAGCAGTCAAGACCACCCACCCCTCCCCCCTTTGGCCTCTTCTGCAGTTCATTAGACCACCAGTTCAAGTGTGCTTCAGTTCTTAAGACCCCACCTTTACCACAAAACTAACAAATTTTAGCTCCATGGCTAACATTTTGGGAAATTTTGCCAGTTCTTTGCTATAATTTATGAAATTTTGCAATTAAAAAAAAAAAAAACCTCTAATTTGGCCAAAATTCACTTCCCAATTGCATAATTGTTTTTTAAATTCAGTTTGGAGACCCTACTTCACCTAAAATTCAGTTCAAGGCCCAACAAAATCATATTTCTATGTTGGAAATAATTGTGTTCAAAATCCATGAAATGCAAAAAAAAGTGTCTCATCTTTTGGGCATCTTTGTGCTAGAAAAAATGGTTTCCAAATTTCTTGTGTGACAGAGCTTAACACTTAAGGGCCCAGGGGTTTTCACTCCCGTTGGTGCCAAGGGGGGGGGGGGGGGGGGGTTACATGGGACCCCCCCTAAGGAAACAATTTACCGACGGGAGGGAAATGTTTGCACGAAATTTATAACACATGTTAAGGGTCACCATGACAACCCCAATATCAGCAAAAAAAATGAAATTTGTTATTTTGGCTGAACCGTAGGGCAAAACATTGTTTCAAAACACGCGAAAAAATTGGGAAAAAAAGATGGATGGAAAATTCCAATTTAGCCTGGGGCTTTACACCAAACATTTTGAAAACTTATTTTTGTTGATATCTATTCTAGAAGACCCAAATTACATATATTAAACACAAAACTAGCAGTTTTAGGGAATCCTGTATTTTTACGGGTGTTGCAAAATACACTTTCATTTCCCATAGAGTTTGTACGTAACGGTTTGGCAACATCCATGATGAATTGTTTGTTTAGCACATAAAGGTTAATTTTTTAATGTTACGAATTAATTGTTTCTTACATGTAGTTGTGAAAACTGAATCGCAAAAAAAAATGGCTTTGGTTCTGGTTTCTTATTACTATTTTTAAAAAATATTCTGAAATGACTTCCGTTAGTGCCCAAGGGGCGGGGGGGGGTCCATGGGACCCCACTAATTAACTCATAACGGCTTGGCCGATTTTAATTATTTGGGATGAAAAGAAGCGCATTAAAAGTCAGACAATTACCAAAAAATTTAGGCGCAAAAAATCCCACGCGTAAAGCGGCCAGCGTGAAACAAATTTGTGGGGGTCCCTAGGAACCCCCCCCCCCTTGGTCAATTAAGTTGTTAAATATAATATCTTAAAAATCTGTGAGGCATTTATGCGCCAAATTCGAAAGAAATTAATAATCTGTCCCTAAAATGTCAAAAAATGGACCATTGGACAACATTTTGCCAAACACCAACAGTTAAAACAGGAAAAATCAAGACATGCTTAACACCCAGTTGGTTGAGGCATGGAATGCTTTCAATTGACACCAGGATCGTGTTTCTATGTTAAGAAATTCTTGTTTAATGCTCAAAATTGAAATTGTTTGGTATTTTCTTTGAAAAAATCCATTAAATGGCAAAAAAAGTTAGTTTACACTTACTTTGGGACATCTTTAGTGCCTCAGGTGCAGCGGATTCCAAATTTACTGTGTCAAATCTTTAATATAACATCAAAAAAATCTGTGTTAACATTTGAATGTGCGACATTAGAAAATACAATAATCATACGAATTCGAAAAATGTCAAAAAATTGGTTTTTTTGGAAAAATTTGACATTTGGGCCAAAACACCAATAGCATTTAAAAAAAAAATTTGCACATATTTAGCACCATATTTGGTGTAGGGCAGGTAATTTGATGTCCATTTGATACCAGAATCAAGTCTCTGATGTTGAGAAAATACTGGTTTATGCTCAAAAATTGATTGGGGGTATTTTTCTTTGAAAAAATCCATTAAATGGCCAAAACGTTTAAATTATAATACTTTGTAATCCTGTCCTTTCTCCCACCAGACTCACCTTTCACGCGCTATACCCCCAATTTCATTTTTTTTTCTTCCCTACCCTTTCTCCTGCCCGGCATCTTTTGTGCCATGCGCAAGCGGATTCCAAATTAATTGTGTCAGGCTTTAAGTGACATCAAAAAACTGTGTACCATTTGAATGTGCGACATTAATAAATAATAATAACGCATAATTCCCCTAAAAAATGTAAAAAAAATGTGTTTTTTGGAAAAATTTGACATTTTGGCCAAAACACCATAATTTAAAAAAATGCACATGCTTGCACCTATTGGTTTTATCCAGTAATTGCTTTCATTTAACAACAAATCAAGTCTCTATGTTCAGAAATACTTGTTTTGCTCAAAAACATGATTTTGGGGTATTTTTCTTTGAAAAAATCTCTGAAATGGGGAAAAAAAGGTTTTTTTAAACTACTTTTGGACATTTTTTTGTGCCCATGCACAAGCGGATTCCAAATTTACTGTGTCAGAGCTTCCAATATGACGTCATCAAATCTATGTCAGCATTGGATAAGTGCGAAAATTTAAATAAATAGAACATTTTTTTTTTTTTTTTAATTTTAAAAATGGGCTTTTTGGACGAAAAAAATGACATTTTTTGGTCAAAATAGGAAAA
>JAMKCH010032541.1:0-11614 GCA_023653785.1 Ophioderma brevispina
TATGGCCCTGTCGATCTTGTCAAGCACTGTTGACAGATGTGCACCTCGTTACTGGCTTCCAAGTCAATGTTATGCAAGGTAGATGAAGTTTAATTCCCCCTCACTTGTATGTGGGGTGCCATCTCTTTTGTTGACCTTGACACTGGTTTTCTTGTCTTTGCCAGATAGATTATGGATGATTTTCCATGTGGTGGTTTAATCACCCTTTGAGATCTTCCATTTGTTTGTAGAGCATGGCTGCCTCATCTGACTTGTAACTCTCATTCAAGCTGGAGTTAAGCCTTATCCAAAGTTCTCTGGACTACTTAGACTTGGAAACCAGGTATCTTCTTTTGGCTTCATCCCTCTCTGACTTCAGATGGATAGTATTGTCAGTTACCCAGTTCGGCATGCCACATGGTCTGCGTTTGCCAACAACCTTCTCAGCTACCTCTGCGACAGCATGTTCAAATTGTTGGTACCTCTGGGTGATTGGTGCTGATGTATCGTAGCACTGGAGGGTGTCAAATCTGTTGGACAATTCCAACTGGAAATAGTCTCTTGTGGATGTATCTTGCAGTTTCTTCCAGTCAAACTTTGGTCTAGGAGAGGTTTCCCTCTGGTAGTTCTAAGGCTGCAGACGAGCAAAATGCTGACGATCCGGTGGTCGGAGTCTAGTTCTACTGAGTCGTAGGCCCTGCAGTTCCTCAAAGAGTTAGACCACTTGCTTTTTATTAAGATGTGGTCCAGCTGGTGCGTTGCCCCTGCTGGATGCATCCATGTTCACTGACACTGCGTAGGTTGTGGAAATTTCTTCTGTGCTGGATGAAGTTTATGTTCTTCACACAAGCTCACCAGTCTCTCACCATTGTTGTTTGTTGTATCATAGAAACAGTGGCGCCCAACAACTTCAGGATGTGATAGATGACTGTCATTTCCAACTCTAACATTGAAGTCTCCCACAACCAGGTGGATGTTATGTGTTTTGACCTGTTCTAAATGGTCCTCGAGAGTGTTGTAAAACTCACTCTTGTAATCAAGTGTAGTGCACTCAGTGGGGGCATAGAGAGATGTCACTGTAAGTTTTGGGTTACCATGGAATGTGGTAGTGATGATCCTGTTGGAAATGGACTTCACGCTTCGCAAACATTTGTAGATATGTCTTGCCGTAAGTATACCAACACCGCCTTGTCTCTGGTCCGTGGCTGTGCTGTAAATTAACACCCAGTTTTTATCATCAGACCATAGCTCTTCTGTGGGGTTGGTTGTGATTAGGCGATGTTCTTGTATGCCAACAATATCTACACCTGCATCGGTACAGCCCAAGAAAAGCTGGTGGTCCTTTCCCTGCTGGTACAAGGTACGTACATTGTAGGTTGAAGGCAGACAGACGACACTTCTCAAGACCATCAATTCGTGTTGGTGTGCCGAGTTCCTGCTGGCCCGTCATAGTCATCAGTTGACGGTCGCCCAGCTGCCTTTGAGGGTAGACGTTTCATATAGAAGTCCCATTGATGCAAACGAGGTATTGCCATTCATTCCGTCAAGCACTACTGCACAACGTCATACAGCGCATGACGGAATCAATTGTAATACCTCATTTGCATCAATGGGACTTCTCTATGAAACGTCTACCCCTTCGATTGAAGTACTTGGTTTCTTTCTTGTAATTTTTGTATTCATGAATGGTGCCAGAATTGTTTTAATCTGGTCTGGCAAACTGTACGGGTGATCAGCCCTGATAAGCTTGGTTCTGGAAGCAACAGCAGCCGAATTCTACTCGATCAAATTTTGAGCTAAATGTGTCACCTTTTTGCTGCCTGGTCAAGTGAAATAGAAATATTTCTATTTTGATATTTGTGAGCGCATGCCATTTTGGCAAGTGAGGGTGGTTCAATACAGACTTTGTGCACATTTGAAAAAGCCACGCTAGGATTGGCTGCTGAACCAGGTGGCTGAAAAATCGCCAGCAAGCAACACTGGAAACCAACATCCTCAATTCATTCCAACTCTCTTTCCAAATTGCTTGAGTAGTTTGGGATGTTTCCCATAGGCACATTATTGACAAATAGTGTTGAATTTTGGCATATGAGAAGAAAGCTCATATTTTTTTCATTACCACAGTGAAATTTTGCACAATTACCAGTGAAATTTTACAACCTGAGATGTTTCCAACATGATGATGATGTTTTGAAATGGGCAATGGATAATGCCACACATTCTTTGGCATGCCAATACAGAGGCTTATACAAATGCGATACAGGTATTCTTTGGTCTGAGGTGTCTGGGCTGTCTTTACAATCTGTCAATATAAACTGTCCCAATGGTTCCAAAATCATTGGTGGAGAGTATGATCTACACAACAGATACGGTATTTAAGGTGGCGACGAAATTGTTGACACGTTCTTATTGAAAGGGTTTGTCTAAAGCAGTCAGTGTGCAGTGAAGCGGGAAGACCTCGTTTATCTAACACCTGGCAGATGGGCGCACAATGAGTTGTGTTACCAACAAAAGGCTGGCTAAGAAGGGTATCGGAAAAAAGTATCTTTTTCGCTTGCATGACTAAGTTGTCATGATTATATTGAATAATAATTCAATGATAATTTTATTCAATAATGTTAAATTGGACGGAATGTGCCTCAATTTGTGATTTTGAGTGCCGAAATGGATCAAAACACAGCAGAGCTACGATATTTACACATTTCATGTCGGCCTTTTTTCAATATTTCTGTCTTGTGTACCAGAAGATATACATATAAGTGTAAAGATCAAACTATCTTTCTAGCCTTTCGAGCTCAATATGTCCCCTTTTGCTTGGCCTGGGTCAAGTTGATAGGAAATTTCTTCTTTTGATATTCATGAGGTCAATCGCCAATTTTACTGCAAGTGGTCTCAATACATGACCTTTGTGCATTGAAAAGCACGCTCTGATTGGCGGACTGGAAGGGCCAGATGGCTGCAATTGCCAGCCGGCAACAATGGAAACACCATCCTCCATTTCATTCGAAACTCTCTTACAATTGCTTGAGTAGTTGGGATGTCACCATGGGCACATTATTGACAATAGCATGTGAGGGTTTTGTGACATGAGAACTGAAAGCTCATTATTTTCTCATTACCCCAGTGAAATTTTGTAGGCCCATTACCCCGTGAAATTGTACACCTGAGGAAATGTTCCCAAATGATGATGACGACGTTTTGGCATTTATGATGCCAGCACAATTCTTTGGCATGCCATACTGAGCTTCATCAAATGCGATTACAGTGTATTCCTACTCCTGAGGTGTCTGGCTGTCTTTACACATCTGTCAATAGCGTCAAAATGTACCAAATTCTTGGCGGAGCAAGTATGATTGCACCAAAACTACTGGCTAGTTAAGGTGTGAAATTTGGTGACACTTTCGACGGTACGAAGTAGGATGTTGCAGGTCCATTATGTAACACTTAGATGCTTTTCTATGAACACATAAATTAAAGATCTGCCCTCCTCTTCTTTCGTTATGTTGGTTTTTGCAAACACACGCATGTTTTTATAAGTCAATGACATCTTCAGGTGCTTCAATCCATCCCACCAGGGACACAAACACGACCACATGACAGGGGAAAAAAGAGTTGAGTTGACAGATGAATTAAATTCAAAATTGAACAGAAGTGCGATTAGTTATTGGGTTAAGCATCAACATAGTATGGGAAGTACTAAGGGCAAGGTCATTATTTAGGGACACCACGGAGCCCTGATCCTTCTTACATACCAGGCGAGGATCTAGGGAAGGGGTGCGCCGGGCCTCCCGGTAATCCTGCAAAAATTGCAAAATCAAGCCCCAATTTTGGACAAATTTCAGTCCTTTCAGCCCCCTGGTAATTTTTGACGTTTTTCAAATCCTGGATCCGCCCCCTGCAGGAAGGCCCTTATGTGTACATGTGTGCATGGTATTTACAACCATATGAGCTGAAAACCTAATGTATCATAACCTAATCTTAGGCCTTACTGTTTCTCCTCCTTATTGGTGTTTTAAAAACGTTTTACTCTAGACATTATAGGAATGAAGGCCAAAATATGGCATTGGCATTCACCACCCTTGTTCGTTCATAGGATGGGTTTGATTGAAAAAAACCACAAGGGAAAACTGGATGCCGGATCAAGGATGCCAACATACAGGTTGTGAAAAGCTTGTGTGCTGTATATGACATGCATTACTAAACCTTGTATGCACTACATATATCGAAATGCAAGGGGGGGTAGGGCTTTTCATATTTGCATCAAATTTACCTTTTGGTATAAGATAATGTGCGTCCATAATGTTTTCACTGAAATATAAATGCGTGTGATATGCACTTTGCAGGATTTTATGAACAAAACAAAAAAAATTAACCTGTTTTTCGTCATTGTCTCTGTCGCCATTTCTTTATTTGCCACAGCCCTTACTCTTCTTGTCCTTGCTGCACTTCTTTCCTACATACACACTCGGTATTGTTGGCTGTTGTACATGCATATTTGTGGAGATGTTTTAGTTATCAAGCTGTTTGTATGGATTCTTGGGCATGCGTTGGTTGATCACTTAAGTGACATGCACTGCCTGCTGCTTATAGGCTTTTGGCACCATTTGGTGGAGAAGTTTGGCGACCCAAACACTTGGACTTGGAACACATCTTTCATCTCTCGGCAAGTGGTCAAACGACGGAACATGATGTTTGGTTGCAGGGTATGCTTGTCCCTCATGTACATGTGGGTGTTCTACTCCCCGTTCGTCTGTTTCACGTTTTACATGCACGGTTGCAGAGGGGGGATCATGGAAGCTGGTAGTAGTACAGTGCTGATGTAAATCAGATCCAATTGCCACCTTAAAGTGCACGCAAGTAGACTAGGCTCCAAACTTATATATTCTGCCCTAGAAAGGTGCAAAAATGCCACATTCTCTAAGTTTGATGCAATGAAAGAGAGGCAGCAATTGTTGAAATTAATCTTCTCGTGGTGTTATTTCAGAGTAAATAATCTGAGAAGAATAGGGAAATTTGTCTTGTTGTGGAAACCAATTGTCTATACTTCCTTTCAAACTTTGTCAATGTCAACATTGAGTGTCTCAAAAGAGTTTGTACATAGATGACATGGCATACAGGAACCTTGGTATATCAACTAACTTTGCATGCTGGGACAGACAGGTCTGTAGAACAAAGGTCAAAGGTCATACTTGTGTATTTCAGACTTTTCCGCTCTTATTACCTCTGGAAACCCTGTGCCAAACCTCTCGTTTACGGTTTCCCGAGATATGGGCAAAGTCTCTAACATTTTTTCACTGAATTAAATTAAATCCAACTATAATCCCCACCAGAGGACCTTACAAGTTTCATTGCAGTATTTTTGTGAAAATTTTTTGTTTCTCTTCAGACAGAGAGGGAAGTGTTTTATTACTGTACGGACCAAGTATAGTCCCACCTGTTTTTTTTACCTGAAATAACTTGACGTTGAGGGGGTGGGATTATATCTCCACCATATCATGAAACACATGAGCATCAATATTTCAGCCTTTCAGACCTAAAACTTGTTTTCAGATTTTTCATGTGTCAAATGAGATGTGATCAACAATTGAAACTGAATCTTTGAACCTAATTAATTTTGTAAAAAAAGAACATATCAAAGTGCGACTCGATAGTATTTCAGACAATCTAGCAAATCCGCGATAATCAGGAACCCCTATCCCGCCCCTGGCCGACCGAAGTGAGAAATAGGTCCAGAGGGCAGCACAGACTGATTAAGTTAAATCGACACACTATCAAAATATATGCTAACCTCTTTCAAAACTGCAAAAATAAACACATAAAAAAACTCATCTAACCTAAATGCAATCATACAAACTGCTGGTGCCCGGCCCAAGATTTTGATCAGAGTCTACCATGCTGCTTTCGGTGCACAACACTGACCGTTGCGCGGAGAGATTTCACTCGTTAGCTGTAAATATTCTGTGGGGACGGGTCGTAAAAAACCTCGCGTTTTCATATTTGTGGTCCACCTTTGGAAGCCCGGGAATCATTTTAAGAAATCTACAAGGATCAAGGAACCTAGTCAACCATCCATGTTATCGTCTATATTGGTGGAATTGAATGCAGGATGAGAGAAGACAGACACCAAATCTACTCAAATCTTGTGCGTGTGCTGTCTGCGGCGTGCAAGGCGTTCGTGGCATGTAGCCGTATTTGCATTGAAAATTCTCAATTTTTGTAAACACTGAGTCATATGTCAGGCGGGAAATTCCCGAAAGTGGCCAACAAAGGTAATCAGTTTGAGTTTTATCTTTCATATACATGATAGAGGAGATCGAGATATCACAGAAATGTTTCGTGTTTTGAAGGTCTGGACTTCCGAAAAAAAGGTAAAAAATAATAAAACTAATATAAAAATACAGATTCACAAGTAATTAGCTTTACTTATGCACAAAGCAGCTATCAATTTCCCAAGGGTATTAATAACCCCACTGGTCCAGGGAAAGTGTTATGAAGATATTACTTCCTACATCAAAGTTTACATTGTTATAGTATTTTGCTGACGATACTACGATACTCTATTCACACAAATACTCAAACCCAATTTAATTTAATTAATCAAGAACTTCAAGAAGTAAGTAATGGTTTACGGCAAGAGTTATCAGTGCACGCAAGTAAAACCAAGTATATGTTTGATGGGACACGCATATGACAATCAAAGATTCATGTAAATGGCAAATCCTACACTCTATGCCTTGTAACGATATGTAATAATAGATATTTCAGGATATAATTTCTGAATAGTCAGATAACACTCTTGAACGGGTTAATTACACAAGGTTTTTGGGTGTGTTGAAGACGAGTGTTTACATTGGAAATGGCCATATAATTTGTATTGCAAAAACTATTTCAAGAAACATTGGTGTAAAAAATAGCTAACATTTGTTGTACCCCATCGATCTACATGTGCTATGTACTGTTCTCTTGTGTTACCATACTTGAATTACGGTATAATAATATGGGGAAACACGTGTAAAGCCTACTTAGACAATTAGTAAATTACAAAAATGGGCGATAAGAACCGTTGCTAAAAGTCATTACAGAAGTCACAACCACGGCCCCTTGTTTGCTAAATATAACGTTCTTATTCTTCTTTCACTGACTATTGTCAGGATTGAACTTTGGAGTCATTTATGTACAAATTTTAGTACAAATGATTACCTATTCTCTTCAATGATCTATTTGCCAGCTGTCAGACTCATAGTTGCTTTACAAGAGACGCTGACCATTACAATTTAACAAGGAATTAAGAGAGAATTTTCAGACCGCGCTGTTCGTACTGCTGGACCTATATTGTGGAATTACCTGGGTACTGATATTGAATGGCCTTTTCGTAAAATTTTCAGAAAAAATGTATAAACCCACTTAATTTCTCATTATATTAAATAATAAGTTTTGAGCATTGTTCATCTTTTAAATGTTTTGGTTTTGTTTTAGGGGATTGTATGTTGGTACCTTTTTATTTAGAGGGGATGACCCTTTGCCTGGCCTTCTTGGCCTTTTGGTCATCCTCTTCCATGATTCTTTATTTTGTACCTTCCGTTTGTGTTTGATATTTTATGTGTGCTGAATTGTAATGTATAATGAATATGGAAATGAATCAATTATGGAATCTAATATGCAGCAATTCTGATATTAGATTTTTTAAATAGAAATCAAAAATACAAGTAGTGGACATCCTGTAATTAGCCATCATTCGATATAGAACTGTTTCGTTTAGGTTGTTGGTCCACTTATCCTCTTCATCACATTAAGAACACAAGTATAATACTAAGGTGGCAAAGCCACCAAACACAGCATGAAACCATAAGGGTCTTTCGAGACAAGGGGGTAACAAAGGCAATAGTGTCTATTGTCAAGTCAATAAACAATAACAAGGCATTGAACGGGTGATGGGAGACGTAATAAGAGAACAACAGAATTCTAGGACTGTTTCCCAATATGCTTCCTCTATTGTCTACACAGTGTTTCTTACAAGTTTAAACAGGTTCGTGTATTAAGTTGACATTAGAGGTACTTCTTGTTTTCGGAGAGAAGCCTTTGTCACGTATGTGTGCCTATCTTCCATCCTTTAGGGACCAGATGCACTGGCCGAGGGAAGCCATTTTTTTAAAATAACAAAATTATTTCAAATAAAATACTAAAACAAATATGGAGAACCCGAAAATCGGAGTTTTTTTTTGTGGTGGAAACAGACCCCTCTTATTTTGGAGTTTTTTCGCATATTATCCGCAGAAACTCTAATTTAGAGTTTTAAATACAAATGTAAAAACTGGTAAAAATATGGAGAACCCCGAAATCGTGAGTTTTTGCAGCGGACAACGACCTCGTTTTGAGTTTTTGTGCGTATTTTTTCATACCACTCAAACTCCGATATTTGAGTTTTTAAATATAAATAAAAAACATTTAACCAGTACCCCGATCGAAGTTTTCGTGGTGGGCGCAGACCCTCATTATTTTTGTAACGCTACCCCTCCACTATTCGATTATATGAGACAGAGTGTTTTTTTTGTCAAATGTGTGTTGGGGGACTGTGTGTGCTGGGTGCGAGTTGGGTATAGTGGGGGCGACTTGGTGTGTTGGGGGCGACTTGGCCAGGGGGCCGACTTGGCCGGGGGCGACTTGGTTTACAGTGGGGGCGACTTGGTTTACTGTGGGTCGAGTTGGCGTGGGGGGCGCTTGGTTTGTGGGGCGATTGACTTTATCCATGCAGCAAGTAGACTAGCTCCAAACTTTTATAATATTCTGCCCTAGAAAGGTGCAAAAATTCCACATTCTCTAAGTTTGATGCCCATGAAAGAGGCACAATTTGTATGAAATTACAATCTTCTCTTGGTGTTATTTCCGATTAAATAATCTGAGAATAGGGAAATTTTATAGTTGTTGTGGACACCAATTGTCTATACTTCCTTTCAAACTTTGTCATTATCCCCCACCTTGAGTCAAAGAGATTTGTACCTAGATGACACTTGCACTACAGGACCTTGGTATCTTCCACTACTTTTTCTGTGACATACAGGTCTGTAGGTCAAAGGTCATACTTTTGTGTAATTTCAGACTTTTCCGCTCTTATTCCTCCTGAAACCCTGTGCAACTCTCTCTTTCCTTTCTTTCCAGGTTGTCCCCAGGATACTGTTCCAAAGTCTCTACATTTTTCCCTGAATTAAATCCAACTATAATCCCCACCAGAGGACCTTACAAGTTTTACCTTGCCGTATTTTTTTGTGATTTGTCTTCTCTCAGACAGAGGGGAGTGTTTTAATACTGTAAGCTTAACCTAGTATATTCCACCCACCTGTTTTTAACCTGAAATTAACTTGCGTTAGGGGTGGGATTATATCTCCTCACCATATCATAAACACATGAGCATCAACATTTCAGGGTCAGCTAGCCTTCCATACCTAAAACTTGTTCCATATATTTTCATGTGTCAAATGAATTTGTGATCAACAGAACTGAATCTTGAACCTATTAATTTTGTAAAGAATCATCACAGAAGATGAATACATAACAATAATGAATTTAACAAAGCTGCATGCAATCCGGATCAAAAACTGTGTGGTTATAATACAATTTTCTACTATTCTTATTCTTCAGATTCTTTCAAACCTGGGGTGGGATTATAATCGAAGCGTGGACTAATACTCGGTCAGTAACGGTACCTACATATCATAATCAGCTCCCGACACTGGCATGGATAAAGGGGATCTACAAAAGGTGATGGTGACCCCAACACTGCCAAGCGTAGAGTCAGCGTCCTCTATATTTCCATTGTTTGCCATATTTTGTGGTATCCTACATTTGGATTTGACTTTGATTATTCTAGGCTGTCAAATGCCTGGTCCTCATGACTTGAATTGTCTAAGACCTCTTTCTTGGCTGAATTCACAATATCAGAGGGTACACAACAAATTTCATATTATGACATCCATAGAATGCAAGAGGTTAGTTTATGTATATCCAAAAATTTAAAGGTGCAACGAGAGATTTTGAGCACCCTAATATTGTGTCATATAATATATTTCCTGTGAGATTAGACACTCATGATTTGCTTACCTTGTATTTGGCTACAGAAATGTATTAGAAAGAAAAAGTGACTTTTGATTTTTGCTTACTTTGCAATAAACAGGCTGGGGAATTTCCCATTTGCTCCTATAACAAAATTAGAAATTTCACAATTTTCGTACAAAAAAAAAACCTTTCTTAGCTTAAATCCTTTCAGATGGAGATATTTTTATGGAATGCTTTACACAGGGCAACAGTCCCCGGCTTTGAATTTTTTTTAGGGACCCTGATATTTGAAATCTCTTTTGCAAACCTTGCGATTCTTATAGAACATCGCTGAACCATCAACCTGTTATGCTGGTTGCCATTTTCTTGACAATAACACGACCTCAGTCTTTGAAAACTTGAGTCCAACATAGCCTCGCAGACTTCATAGGTAAAAGTTATCCTCCTACACATCAGTGCAATATAAGATAAAACACAATTACAGTTTAATGATGCACACTCCAAGATAGGAAAATTTTGTTATAGCACAAGTTGGTATTAGTAAGTCGCAAAAGACCATGCATGTATTTCTGCAGTGACAATATCTTTTGGGATTTCCCCATTATTCCAGATATCTTCTCGAAACTCCAGTGAATCAAATTTTGTACTCCAGTGATCCAAATTTTGTGTCTGTATTTCTGCATGCATAATATCCATATGTGATGAGTATGCAGGCCTGATACAGTTAAGATGTGTTTCCATCGTCTTTGGAACCCCCTGATTTAACCCGCAGTAGTATCATTTGATATCAGATGATAGGTTATATTTTTCTCATTGTTTCCTGAAATTTTAACCCTCAAATCCATTCAGTCCCAAATATACAACGAAAACTGCCATTTAATGGTTGAACTTATCCATCACTATTAGCACAGTATGAATAGGGCTTTGCAATAATATGCATTATTGCTTCTCTTTCTACCATCAAAACTCAAGTTTGTTTCCCACAGTACTTTATGGGGCCTCTGGACAGTGCCAGGCTCTCATTTTAAGTACACAGAACACACATCGGCCTAAATTGGAACAAGCACCTTTAACTGGTAATCTGGTGAGTCTTGCAGAGTGTTGGTGCATTCAATGTGCCTCCAAATGAAGTGAGGTGACGAGCATTGCAGAACACATCTCAGTGCTATTGGCTTCTATTGTATCACATAGTACATAATATGACAACTATAACAAAAATCAATTAATTTTAGGGACTTAAATTTATATATGGAGGAGCTTCATAATATTAATGCTATTTCCATGTAATTTCACAATCATTTTGAAATGACCACAATAGGACAAAACAAACACTTATAAAAAGTACATTTATGTTCAACAAAACATAATAAAAAAAACTTTTAATTTGATATAATTTGTTATACCTTTATGTACTTCGGGTGGACACAGCATCAGATGGCCTTCACTGAACCCATCAACTCATTGAGAACTGAGGTTGGATGAAACCTGTTTATATTTACACAGTTCTTGAAAGGAAACCTTTCACAGATCTGTAGCGTTTTTCCCAGGAATATCCATTATAGAGCTTCATTGAGCTCCTATCCAT
>JAMKCH010032542.1:0-36024 GCA_023653785.1 Ophioderma brevispina
TCTGCTGCTGTTAGCTGTACTTACTGGTTTGCTGCTGCTTTAGATTCTTGCGCTGCTGTTGTCTTCAGCCAACTCTTCTCTTTCCTCTTGCTTTGCAAGCATTTTCTGCTGATGTTGCTGTAGCATGTATGTTTTGCTTGAGATCTTTGCCTGCTGGCTGCTTGCTTCAGAAGCCACTCTTTCTCTTCTTGCTGTTGAACATTGTTCTAACTGGGGCTGTTTTGCGGTAGCTTGGTACTGTTGCTGCTAGCTTAGTCTCTTGGCCGGCTGCTGTTGCTTCAGCCACTCTTTTCTCCTTTGCTGTTGCAGCATTTTCTGCTGATTTTGCTGTAGGCTTGTACTGTTGCCTGCTCTTTAGATCTTGCGCTGCCGGTGGCTTCAGCAACGCTTTCTCGTCATGTCTGCAACATTTCTGCTTGTTGTTGCCATGGCGTCTTTCTGATTTTGCTACTGATATTGCTTCTGCAAGTTGCTGCCTCTGCACTCTTGTTGCCTGCAACTCCTCTTCCAGTTTGTGGCAGTTCCTGAAGCAGTTGGACGAAGCTAGCTCATACGTCTATTCAATGATCGGCATGTCCTATTTAGGTTGACTTGATCATTTGAAAAGCCTCCCACCAAATCCTTCCAAATAAGCCTTCCACACCGTTAGACGCTTCCAATTTCTTTGCTGTTGGGCTTTACCATCTCCAGTATAGTGTCCATGCTATTTTCCATCAAGCTGGCAATCTACCATGTGTCTGGGAGTTTACCAACAGTTCTGTCTTTTTTCAACGTCCTGCGAAATCTATTCCATAGAAGTTTAGTGATCGCACTGTTGACTGCATGCCCATACATCTTAATTCAGTTTTCTAGCAATTCCAGTTCTTTGGATCTGCCTTCTTTGGCACTCAGATTGGGTAAAATCCTTGTTTAGGGTCGGTTTTAAGAAGAACTGAAATTTGGCACCTGCTTAGGGTCTTTTTTGAAAGTCAATTCACCGCTGTGTGCTACAATTTATCATTTTACCCCCTCCCGTGTAATACATATGAAATACTTAATGCCCATTACCAATAGGCTTCATACCCAATTCAAATCTAACCATTCTTTTCAACACAAAATTGTCATGTCTCATAATGATAAACTCCTTACATACCATCACTTTTCAGCTTGCTATGGTGTGGTGGCAATTCCCCTTGAGTAATGCGGAAGGTCATAATGTACTCCTTTTGTCTTCTTAACCTCTACTTCCATGGTAGTCGTACCAAATACAATTTCCTGGGAGATTTTTTAGAATAAAATAATGCAGCTACTTTTCTTAACCTCCTAGTTGTTGAATGCATTTTCGTCAACTTTAACGATTCTTGGCATCTTTCTTTCTTCTTCCAGTGGAATCCTATTATAGAATACATATTTATCCTCCCTGTTACATGATGAAGGTAATTCTTAAACCGCTGTGAAAATGTAAGGAATTTCATTGGCTTGTGCCGGTTCCATCCCATATTGAACCCAGGTAGTACGCACTGCGTATTGAGTTATTTTTAGGTTAAAGCGCTCGCGTCATACCACGTTTTTGCTACGTTTCGCGCGCCGCCTCTGCCAACGTTGGGTCTCGTTGCGTATGTTCTCTGCGTTCAACGGGTTGTTCTGTTGTTGTCACTCTGGGGGTGGTGGCAGTCCTTTCTTGTTGTATTTAAAAAAGAGGGCCGTAAAGTATCGCAAATGGTTAAAGATGACTTCAATGATAGCTTGTTAAGAATGAAGATAAAGGTATGATTTTGGGAACCTGTACTCTCTTACGACGGACAATTAACCCCGATCCATTATTTTTGGCGTGGGAAGAACCTCGGCCTCCGGCTCGTTCTTCCACTTAAAATAATGGTACGCCTTGGGTTAATTTTTCTAATAGCAGCTTGTGAAGTAAGCGCCACATCACCTCCAGTTCTTACTCTAGGGAACATGGACAATCGTAGCAAGAGTAGTGATATCTCCAATGCTTTCTTGTGCCTATCAAATTACCAAGCCAAGTCTCTGTTAAAGCAATGATGTCAAAGTTGTGTTCAAGAAAATAATCACTCACCTCTCAGTTTTATTGCAAATAGACTGTGCATTTAAAACACAGAAATCTATGAGTTGATTCCTTTGAGGAGTTACCTTTTTTATTCATTTGAAGACATCATGCTCAAGCTTCTCAAATTGGTGTAATTTTTCATTTAATGCATTGAGATGTCAGCATTATGAATAATTAAAAAACTTCCACCTCTCTTACGACTGTATTAGCACAATGGTTAATTAATTCCTAGATCCTGATGGGATCCAGAGATCAATTGGGAAAAAGAGGGGCAGTTTGGTTGTATTTATTCAGATCCAAGTTGCTCATGACTGTACGAAACTAAAGTTTGCCAAGAAGAGACGGGATTTTGATTGTTCTTATTTTACACGTAGTCCTGGGTTTGGATTGATGTCACTAGACATCAACAATTCAAGGGGAAATGTTGGTTGTATTGGCCTAGTAATGCATTCGCGTTTTCAGAAGTTTACTGGTGCAAGATTGATGGTGCATCGCAAAATTGTAAATTATCATAGTGATAAAATCTTACATACTTCAATTTCAGCTGCCATGGGTGGCAAGTCCATGAGACAGGCTGCAGGTCATAGGTACTCCTTTGTCTATCTTAACCTATACTCCATGGTAGTGTAACAATATACAAATTTCTGGGGGATTTGTAGCATAAAATTGTAAGGAAGGCTACTTTATTAAAAAACCCTCCCAGTATGTGGAATATCATTTTCTCAACTTTTAAGATTCTTGCATCTTCTTTCTCCAGTTGGAATCCTTATTATAGACAATAGATAGTTTATTCCGGTAACATGATGAAAGTGAAATAGAATCCTTGTGAAGTATCACAACATCACCTCCAGTTCGTTACATGGGAAACATGGAAAAGATTGTAGCCAAGAGGGAGGGTATCTCAATAGCTTTCTTGTGCCCTATCAGAATTACCAAGCCAGTCTCTGTTAAAGCACATGATGTCAAAGTTGTGTGTAAAGAAAATAATCACTCAGCATCTCCGTTTTATTGCAAATAGACTGTGCATTTAAAACACAAAATATGTGAGTTGATTCCTTTGAGGATGTTACATTTTTATGTCATTTGAAAATCAAGCCCAAGCTTCTCAAATGTGTAATTTCATTTAATGCTTTGAGATGTCCAGCATGATTATTAATTTCCACGGCCACTCTCGTACGACGAGGTATGTGTTAATGGAAAACAGTGTTGGGAGTTGTAGAGATTAGTTCGCTACGCAGCTTAACAGCGGAGACCACAAGACAGTTCTTACGTCTCCCCGAAATACGAGGTATGTAGCAACGATGTAATTCCTGATCCTTGATGCGATTCCAGAGAGACTGCGGATTTTGCTGAGTTGTTATTATTTGGACACTGTAGGTCCTGGGTTTGGATGATGGTCACCAGACATCACAATTCAAGGGGAAAGGTTGCTGCTGTATTGGCATAGTATTTAAATGGGTTTTCAGAAGTTTACTGGTGCAAGATTGATGGGACATAAACATATTGTCAATTTCATATATAAATCTTACCTTCAATTTCAGCTTTGCTATGTGTGGCTCGTCCATGAGTACAGGCTGAAGGTTCATATGTACTCATTTTGTTATCTCAACCTCTATCAATCTTGCCGGTAGTTAGTAAAAAAATACAATATCTGGGAGGATTTTTAGAATAAAAACTGAGCTACTTTTCGTAAAAACTCCCGCTATGTTGAACATCATTTTTAGTCCAACCTTTATTGATCATCGCATCGTTCTTTCTCCAGTGGAATCTTATTATAGACAATAAATTAGTTTTTCTGACATGATGAAAGGGAAAAAGAAAACAGTTATATTATTAGTATAATGACCTGAGGACCTTAAAGGTGCAACAAGCAATTTCACATATTCAGGTGTCTGAAAAAAAAAAATGAAGTACTGATTTTTGACACTTGAGTAAGCTTTCCATCGAAAATTCCCCATCTGAAAGGATTAAGATGAGAAATGATTCGTTGGTACAAAAATGGTGAAATTTCTCATTTCATTAGGAGCAATACAAATTCAGCAAGTTTTATCATTGAAATAAAAGTAAATCAAAATCAACATTGTTTCTTTTTAAAATTTCTGTAGCCAAATACAAGGTAAGACATCTATTGAGGTTCTAGAAGAAATTCACAAATTATGAACAATATGAGTACCTCAAAAATTCTCTTTTGTCATTTATAATAATTGAGGACCTTGAATTTCCCTTTAAATATTATGGCCATAACAGGTATGAGTGACCTTTAACCCCTGACTGTTTAGGTACTCGTCTTTTACCTGCTGATCATTGTTACCAAGTTGGTTGAAGTTGATACTTTTTAAAAAAATTGATAAATTGTAAAAATTTTAGTCAAGATAATCTTTTTACACAGAAATTGGACACTGCATGACCTTTAACTTAAAATCTCTCAGTTGACCCTTCCTACCACCCACGAATTTGATTGTACCACATTTGGGCCAAGAGATATTATGTGTAAGGTAACATAAATGAAGTCCAAGTAAAGGGCATTTCGTTGATCCATAGCCTCGTCCCCCGACTACCTAAAATTTTTGAGATTTTTATATCACTTGAAAAACCGTTCGTCATTGAATCCAGTGTGCCCAATCTTACGTGAAAATTCGGTCGCATCTGTAAGAAATTCGAAATTTTGTATTTCGGTCCGTAAAACAGACAGAAATTACCTCACAGTAGCCTATGGGACCGTGAGAAACGAGTATTGCTCATAACACAAATAACCGCCAAGATTGGGATCAGCTGAAATTTTGAGAATAAGCTTTTCTCAAGGATATGCATGATCAATGAATAAAACAGTTGTGCTGGAATCAGAAATGCCACCTTTAATACTGCCGTGTCAAATTTACTTAACTAAAAAGTTCAGTACATTCCTGAAGAGCTTCACTAGTTGGGGAGTTTCCATAACCTCATCCATCTGACCCTTTTTCTGACACACTTAACTAGAAAATTGGAAACCTTCATGGAATAAAGCAGAGGTTTATTCTGATATGGTTTCCGAATTATAAGTGTGTCAGGAAAATATTGGCAGATAGATCGTAGTTAACAAAAACACTTGCCTTGTTGTATGTTGTCAGACTTACTGAGAGGCCAAGTACCAACCTTATGGTCTATTATGATTGCTGATGTCTGTGCTTAAGAATTTGTTTTATTTTTGACTTGAAAGTTAATGCATCAAGGCCTATTGTTGAGGCGTGCAATTGCCTCAGCTAGTATGTACGACTTCATATAAGAGTCATGATCATTCCACTTGCTCTGTCAAGCAGACTTTTCTCCTTGTGTGATGGAGGGGAGATACAAACCAGATAATGGATGTTGAGTCGAGCCCTGAATGCTGATTCGAGGTCAGTTTGGTGAGTGCCTCAGCATTGCAATCCGTTGTGCGGCTTGTTATGTATGTGTCACTAAATGTAAGGTTTTTATGGAGCGGACAAGAGATTATATCTCTGTGCATGAAGAACTGAGAAATTCTATTATTTTGCCTTTGGCAGCTGGTTACCATTGCTAGTGCCTGTGTAAAACAGGCATTTGGACTGCACACATCACCAGCTGGGAGTTGCACACCAGACGCAAAGCAGACCTTGATGCCCCTGCCGAACTTGTGGTAGTTCTTTTCATGTTCATTGTTTGTTGACCAGCTGGGTTTGAGAGGCATTCACACAAGTTGGCTACAACGTGGTGGGGGAGAGGGGGTAGTGGCGTAACCAGAAACTCCAAGCTTAGTAAAACATGAAAATAATGATCTTTGCTAATTTGACATGGCCACATTAGCACTTTAAATGAAACCTGGTGGACCTAATGGTTTTTACTTTCTTTTTCTAATAAGCAGGCTAATTGTGTTTGTTTAATCCAAGGGTATACACCCACAACGTTCATAGAACACACCAAGCTTTTAACAGCAATACAATAGTATGCATAGGTCATTATACAATATTTATACAGCTTAAACAAAGAAAACTCAGTAGTTCAAAAGAATTTTTCAGAGCCATATGACCCGCCAATGTCAAACAAGAAAGATACATGTATTTCGACACAGAAGAGCATCAACATTCTGATCTATATAGTGTACTCTCATACTCATCTCTAGGTGGTGCCCTCCTCCCCTCCTTAAATTTAATTTGTTATGCCATTGGATATCATTCCACGAAAAGTAATTAATGTCTGTTGTAATTCTAGGTACACTGAAGTGACCACAATCTTATTTATGAGTTATATTGTATTAGAACTGTGCATTATATACATTCTTTTAGTAAATCAACACAATATTTTTTAAGTATTCATCCCCATTTGGAAATTTAGGTTTCTATTAGAGAATTGCTATCTAATGAATGCTCATTCACGCAAAGGTGGAATAAAACCAGAAAATCTGAAGAGTTGCTAGAATGAGTATGGAATTAGGCATGCATAGGATGAGAAACACTTGCACACCAACCAATGTAATGTCTGTATATCATGTTACATATGCCTAGGAGTAAGGCAACATAAGTAAATGTTGTCTCAAAGCTCACCACAAGGTGAAAAAGTAAATGCGAAATGAGTTTTTTTTTTTTTTTTACCTCAATTTTTTTTATTCCTCAGGAACAAGATTTTGTGACGTAAAAAACCAGGGTTAAAACCATATCTATTGCAGAGAATGTGAAAGATTGCCATTCCTAGCCATGTTTTGTTCTAACCATTTGTTTAAGGAGTCTTGAAAGTATGGTCGGTGGATGTTTACTACAATACTTGTATTGTTAATAGGAAGTACGGTAGCATCCACTTTACTGTTGAATTCGGAACGGCATCGTCGATTTACAGTCATTGCCAACATGCATTTGCAAGGAAAAACCACTGATTTTGACCAGACAGGATTTTGACAGCAATATCCGTGATGTATTGGTCGCTTTGTTTTGTGTAAAAACCCCATCATTTCCCCCCCCAACCCCTTTTTCCCCCCTTCTTTTTTTTTCTTTTCATTGGTTCCCGCTGATATTTATTTTTAAGATCAATGGTTGAAACGTCCTGCCAATCACCTGCCGCCGCCAATTGATGCATAGACTATTCCTTGTCGTCTACCGGGTTCGTACTGATCTTCGCTGTATGAAGCAATGCCACAACGTACGAAGGAGTGGATTGAGAGCATAGTCTATTGAAAACCGGAAATCGACATGCAAAGCAGTGGTGTTTAAATATGTAAATAGTCATACGTCATCATGAACATTCATATTGAAAGTAAAAAAAGAACGAAAATGGGAAAAAAATTAATTACAGAAAAAAATACAATTTCGATGATTCAGCCAATTAGGGAAAAGAGCACGTTTTTAAAATGCGGCGGCAGCTTTGAGACAAACAATTTAATTATGTTGGCCGAAAAAATGATTGAACTCTTGGGAAGATACTTTTACCCTCTGTGCTTAAAATTTATGTCAGTGTGTGTTTGTCTGTTAAGCCTGGATAGCAGTCAGACTAGTAGTAATGGACAAAACTTTCGTAAGGGTGGATAACGGTCCATTCATGGCTTTTAAATTTGAGACAAAAGCAAAATTATGGCATCTTTGAGGTGCCTTAATTTGCCTCCAACTTGGTCCAATTGTGTGTTTATTTTTGGAAATACATTAATCACACATCGCCCACATCAAAACTGTTGTATTTACATTTTTCAAGTTTTGGCATAATTGCTTGTGTGGGTTGTGTCCTAACAGATCCACCAGTTTTTCAAATGTGACCTCATTTATTTAATGAGTTGAGAATTATGTATTTTTTTTTTTCCTAAAATAATTATGTGCATGTATCTCATGACCGTCATATTTCAAAATCGTCATTTGCGCAGGTTTTATATAGCATTTATTTTGTTCTGACAATAAACTATTTCACATAGATATCTATCTTGTCATACTTACTATATTTCTTAACTAAAACAATTTTTTGCATTTTTATAAATGCATGAAAACTAGATCGCTATGACAACGTATCAATATGTATTTATTATTTTCACATACATACTTGTGACTTTTATCTAATTGTAGTTTAAACCGCATGAATGTCCCAGTAGTTTTTCTATGGCGATTTTCTGAGAAAGCATGTTTTGTAAAATACTACGTGGCGTGTGGTGGGGGCGACGAAATGTTACAGATCTTAATTTTAAAGGGGAACAAAACCCTAAATATTCGATAAGCATAATGTTTATATTCCATTTTAGATACATATGACTGTTTGAATGGAAGTAAGTTCACTCTAAACCTATTCCCTCAAAAAATAAAAGTATAATTCAGTGTTCATGTGGTGTACCCATTGTGGTTTATATTACGTAGCCTGGACCACCAAAGAATTAATTATGCATATGTTTAAACATAGCTTGTTGCTCTTTTAAGGTTTATTTTCCCCTTTAAAATGTAAATAGAAGACCCTTCTCATTTGTAGCACTTAAGGCTGACTCAGAGATTTCCCCTAGGGAGGGCGCACTCAATTTTCAAATCAAACCGGTGTTTTGCGTATACATAATGCTTTTCCATACTAATCACGGTGTTCAATACTAAAGTCAAATCTAAGTCCTTCATATAGAAAATCACAATTTTGTTCTAAATTTCCGGATCCGGAATTTTTGTTTATACCCGTAAAAATCCTAATGGCCTGTGTTAACTGTGCATTAATGTTTCCTGCCTGAAAACGAAAATCCAATTCATCTCAACTTTTCAATTTAAGGTTACTATCTTTAGTTTTAGATGACTCTTTTTAATTAATACACACAAAGGAAAAAGATAACTTATCTTTTTACACCTCTCTGCTTCAGCTCCTGTTAAAGCACTAATATTTCTGAGAAATATGACAAATTTCTTGATTTTGGTCTTAACACAAAAGACAATGCTTCAAAGGTCACCAATTTACTTCACAACAAAAAAAATGGGAAATTGGCAAAAAGCTTGTGAAAATTGCCTTTACCATTACAAGGGATCCCCATTCAAAATTTTTTGGCCCCCCCAAACAAGGTATTGTGTGGGCTATGTGTAAACCACAGATGGACGGGATGGGCACAAAACATAATCCACTTTACAGACTAAAACCCATTAACGACTCCATAAACTACTACGTGGTTCACTGGTAATATGTCTGTCTGTCTCCGCTTTGGACAAGTTTTGAATATTAATGAATCATTTGCATATTTGGTGATAAAATTGATTGAACTACGTGTGGAACCATCTTAATTATGCACCACATAATTCCTTGTTAAAAAATTACAAGACATTTTGATCATTTACAGTAATACACTTTGAGGGAATTTAACACAAATCCAACCAAACCAAAATAATTCACATTGAGGAAAAGAGGTCAATTCACGCATGGAATATGCACCCTTGTAAACAAACACAAAGTACTAACATGTAGAGGAGACTACCCATTGCTAATGGCAGGACAAATTTTATCTCAAAGAAGTATCTTTTTATTTAATTTGTTTCACAGAATGCTAAAGGTTCCTTGCTGAAGAATATCAATGTTGCCATTTAGGTTAGGTAGATGCAATGCACAAAATGTGCATCTTGAGTGTACATATATGTATCATACAGTTACCTAATTATTAACATACAATAGTCCTCTTATATTTGAATTATCCAACAAGAATGCAATACATTTTAGTATATTACTATAGAGGTTATGAAGTGCCTAATTGTGTATTTGTGTAACAACAAGTGACTGTACGCGATTTTTTGTGTAAATGTATATTGTGTTTAAATACATATTGTCCAAATAATACATACTGTCACTGTTTGTTTTCATTTGGTTTTTAGAGAAAAATTAACCTTATCCTTGTGTGCTACCCGTCCATGATTTTGATTATATTTGGTGGTTCACTGATATTGGCCTATGTTTTCTAAGTAGAATGAGTCGGTTAATTTAAAGTTGGAATAATCTTTGAGCAATTTTCCATAAATTAATTAAAAACAAAAGCTCCAATTTAAAAGCTATTTAACTGTGGCCCACTGATTGGAGCAGTTGTTCTCTGGGCCTCTCCTTCACATCAAGAATTTTAGCAGTAAGATTGGCCTGTTGTGGACATTTGCCAGTACTATTTTGTGGGCACACCAGACGAAATATATCGGGTCGTTGCATTGAAAACAACAGCCAGGGGTCGAAGACATCTAGAAATCAATGGAAGGTTCTGGTTAGAATTGCCTATGTCTTGCTAGCTGTTAGCAATTGTTAGCTTCACTGTGCTAAACAATGAAACACTGGGAAGGAATCTGGGCTAAGTAGCATTGTCGCCCCCCAAAGTCCCTTCAAAGTGTTAACTTTCATTGAACCTGGTCCTATCGGTTTCCTTGGACTCGGAATGGAAGTCCGTAGAGTACCTTTCATGATTTTTTAAACCATGCCTGGTTTCTCTCCAGATGCAGGATGTGGTTCCGGAAGATCCTCCATATTCTGCAAAGATGGAGGATCTCTGATAGCTAACTATTTGGAAGGCAGACTTTCAACAGCTAAGTCCATGGGGTATGATAGTGTCTGGGTCGGGAATCCAACGGTAGATTGTAGATACTCAGGAAACCGGAGTGTCTGGACCTTTCCATAATACATATGGGTAGAATGGTGTAAAAGCTCCAACTGCTCTTGCTGTAGTCCCCAGAGCTGGATTTGATGTACGATTAAGTAAGTCTTTTATGCATATGGGCCAATGATCGATGGTACATATTTGACCTGCATTCCAGTTTAGACAGTGGAGGGATTTAAATCTAAGCACAACTAGCCTTATCCATCTAACTTTAGCCTTATAATCATCGCTCTTTGATTGGAACAACAATTTCCAACACAAATCCAAATGGTCTGCTCCGTGATTTTTTTTTTCAAAAGTTCATTAAATGCAGTTAAGGGACATTAGGGATAGGTTTACAAAGTTCATGATTGTTTTTTTCAGCAACCCCTCACACTGCCCCATTCCTCATAGAAAGATGTGTAAACTAATTTTTAAAAATTTAACGCAGGATATTGTCAGTGGGGTGGAATAAATAAAACAAATGTACTTCATTTTTATTTTTTTTAATCGCAGGGATTGGCGTTGTTATATGGCATATTTTAAACATTATTAGATTGGCTGCCATTTTCATTTTAATTTGGAGTAATGACTCAATGTTTTTACAAGTGCCATGCATTTTGTTCATTGGGTCTATAGTATATTTATTAACTCCATTGTTTTTATATACACGGTTGAAATAGATTATTATCATTTATGGCGACGCCATCTTGGAATTGTCTCAAAATGCTCAAGGATGGGATGCCCAGGTGGCACCCGGCAGATTCTCTTATATTCTACAACACACCTTATCTATATCAGTTTCAGCAGAAAAATGTGTCCATACTCAATTTTAACACGGTCAGGCATGATAGAGCGGGAGCAAGGACTTGGGTCCAACATCATCGTTCAAGTCTACTACAAACTCTCACTTTGACACCTTTGGTAGTTAGTAGGACCCTCTACATCAATCAAAGGTAGTTAGTGGGGTCAAATTGTGGTGGTGTCACTTTTTCAATAGGGGCCAATTTCAGTTTACACAGGGTCACTTTTAAATTACTCCAATCATGTTGAAATGGAATGCCATTGGTCCTTCCAGTCATAAGGATTACAAAAAGTATAGTTTTGTACCATCTATGACCATTGTTGTTTTAGAGTTATTGGGTAAAATGGGCAATTTCCATTTGTACAGGGGTTCAAAATCAGATTTGCTCCAATTTTGGTAAAAAATGAAACAACTTGTTCGTCCTAGCTTAATGTGTCCAATAAGGAAAGTTTGTGATCATCTGCAATGCATAGTTATATGCTATGACAAAATAGATCATGGGGCAACATATCCAATTGGCATTGAAACCCTTCCTTTGACCTTTTCCGGTAAGTAAACATTTAACTAATCAAAACTATACCTTTTTGAGTCCTCTTATCTCAGGCAATAATTTGCAAGCATTTAAAATAGAAGCAGATAACTTTCCATGTTGACCCCTGTACAAATTGAGTTGACCTTTTTTGCACTTTAGAGCCATTTTTACCCAATAACTCTAAAACCAATGTCATAGATGGTCAAACTATACATTTTTGGAATCCATGGTGAACTAGAGCGGACATTATGACAACATTTCAACTGATTGGAGGAATTTTAAAAAGTTTGACCCCTTTGCAAACTTAAATTGGCCCTATTTGAAAAGTTTTACCACAATTTGACACCACTACGACCTTGCATTGATGTAGAGGGTCATACTAACTACTAAAGGTTTCAAACCTAGATTCGTCGGGCAGAACGAACTCCCTAAATCAGACCCTATGATATCTGCCCGTGCCTCTAATAGTTTTGGACCATGGCTACCTGACTCATAGTGTTCATGAGTTGTAGCGGTGATATAGGTTCTTGCTGACTTTGCAATCAAAGGATGCTTCAACATACTTTTCCTAAGCAGTTGTTTTTCTATGCCAGTATACGTTTGTGAATGGCATTCACACTTTTCACATTGAATTGTTGGCCATTGTAGCTAGTTCTTGGGCTCATTTGGGTGAGCTCTTCTGTTCTGGTTCATCATGTGCAGCCTTTGTCACACCTTTGCGAGAGAGAAAAAATGCCCAGTGCATGTTCTATAGGGCACTGTCAATGTAGGCATTACATTGTTAACTTACTACTTGATGTGACTATGCCCTCTGCCTTTGCACCTCTGACCCTGTTTAGCATTGGTTTACTAGTAGTCCATATTAACACCTCCAATCCTTCAAGTTTTATAAAATTTCCTTTTATTCCTGCAACCACACAAATGGTCCAACTGTAAAGACAATCTCTAATGCCTTATCATAGTTGTGTTTGTGCAGCACGCCTAACCAAGAACTTTCCCTGGCGTGTCGTGATCACCTCTTCATTCTGTTCCAAAGATTCTGTTGAGACAAGCTATGGACAGTTTCATTTCCTCTCCAAAATCATGCATGTGGAGTCTCCCATTTGAACTCATTGTCCTGACTTTATTTGCAAAGCATAGTATCTCTTACGTCCCAAGAGGAAAATGACCTACAACCTGACGATCACCGCAAAAGAAGGAGGTAACATTTGTGTTGTAAGATCTATGAGCAATTTCCCCCATTGGGCCCTTTGAACGTAAAAACCCAAATATTGCATATCCGAAGGTATTACTGCCATGGGTGTAGGTTCCTGCATTGTGTCGATGAGTGCTATTTTTTGTCTTGCTTCTGGGTAAAGATGTGTTAGCCATAGCCTATTGAAAGATTCCATGGTGAAACTCGAGCTGGCACTCCAATGACAATCCGGGGATTGGATATGAATATCACATTGATGTTATGTCAGTGATCTATATTCTTAATTGTTTCCATCCTTTTTTTTGTAAACCCTGATCACTGCTATTTTTGGGCATTCCTGTCTCGGGTAATCTGCTCTGCTCTGAATAACCTCTTCAATAACTCATTATTTTGCTTACTTTTTATTATTATCAGGGTAAAATGTTAAAAGATTACACTCTCTGGAGACATTGACCCCTATTATTTTGGTAAACGGTTCATATAGAAGTCCCAAGCATGCAAAACAAGTATTAACAATGATTCTGTCATGCGCTGTATGATGTTGTACAGTAGCCTCGTTGGAAGCCAATTGCAATACCTCACTTGCATACTTCTATATGAAACGTCTACTACTAACCCCCTGGATGCAAATGAGTGTACTGACCCTATCATTCCGTCAAGTGCTACTGCACAACTGCATACAGTTTGGGGGGCATGACGAATCAATTGTAATACTCCATTTGCATCCAGGGCTTCTATAAGACACGTCTACCTTATGTTGGCCCCCACAACCATGTTATGGAGGGCCTATGTGATCAGGCAGATGGATGCCACAAAATTTGAAACTTCTAATGGTATAGTGAAAGAGCATGAGGTCATGTGCGGTATACTTTTGTGATCGGTTATGAATATTAATGAGCTCATTTGCAGTTTTTCCAAGATTTAAAAATATTAATCATTCTACAGTCTATGACTATGAACGGAAAATAAACATTTTACCCACAACTGGGCGCAAAATGGGCACCCGAAAATGACCATCCTTGCATGAGCAAAATAGCCTCAGCTTGTCCATTGGAAACCTACAATGGCCCCATTTAAGAAACCACGTTAAAGCCCAAGTAAAGAATCATCATTGATCCATTGAAAACCTACAACAGCCCCATTTTGAAAAAAAGCCCCTTTAATTCTCCAAGGAAGAAAAAAAAAAAAAATGCCAACGTATGCCTATGTAGCCCACGGAAACCCAAGTGGGGCCCACACTGACCATTGTTGGAGGTACTTTTTGGACAGGTTATAACTATTAATGAGCTCCTTGCATATTCAGTAAAATGTGCTTAACCCATAGTTGTGGGGGCCATCTTATTTCCCACCACATAATTTTTGTTTGAATAGCTTAAGTAAACTTTTCTAGATAAAATACCACCATTTGGGGCACCAAAAAAATCAGCAGGAACAACCATATATATCTGTATATATATATCTCTGTATAGTCTATATATATTCTATATCGATATATATATATCTCTATCTATTATATATCTCCTCTCTCTATATCATCTCCTATATTAGTATATATATTATATATCCTGTTATCCAGAGATGCTGACGAAGGGCGATGCCGAAAATTTGTTTCTATTATATTCAACTACGACATTTTATCACCATCTCTTATCACAGTAACCTATTTAATGTCGACGCAGATAGATTATATATATATATAATGTTATATGGCCTCCCATTTTTCTGATTAACCCTTTTAAAAATATTATTTTCTCAATTTTATTTGAGAAAAGATGTCTCAACAGGAAAGTATTTTTTTTACTAGAAAGAAAGAAAGGGAATACCCTAGTTGTTTTTTGCTAGTTGACACCTGGTTTAGATTGCACAATGGGGAAGTGGGGGATTCACCCAGACTGCTAAACTAGTATGAGTCAGCTTGTTTTAGCTTTAAAAGATCAAAACATTGAGAAAGAACTACGTAATTCCCTCAGAGTTATATTTATGAAGCTGATGTAATTTAGATTGTGAATCTGATTTGATGGTGCAAGGGTATGTTTATGCATGAGGATTGATTGTAATGATTATGTTGTTAGAAAGGGAATCTACTGTGGTAGTTAAATACTATCAATGGAAGGAATCTCTGCCAGCAGTTAAATCAGAAGTCTCGCAGTCAACAGTTTGCAAGTCAGCTATTACAGTTAAGGATAGCTAGTTTTGTCTACAATAAATGGTAAGATTTTATGCTCGCACCAGTGCCGGATATTATAAGTCCATGTGGAGCAGAGTTGCGTAATTATTCTATTGTATCTTTGAAGCCAAAAGTGATGGGAATGCAAAAATAGTTCCAAATTGTGGACAGATAGAAATCGTGGTGATTATCTTGGACTGATATACTGTGAATTTATTATAGTCGAGGGCCTGTGTAACCTTGTCCTCTTGAACTGCTGGACAGATTTAACTTCAGACTGAGAAGATTCCCTTGGAATATATTACCTGATGATGTATAGCGGACTTTGCATGCTGTCATTTTGAAGTCTCACTCTGTGAGTACAAACTGTATCATTGTTGAACTGCAACGCTTCAAGTGGCTTACTGGCCATCTTGAGTGACAATATTATTAACTTAATGTGTGTGTAATTGTGTAATTTGATTTTCTGTAATTGTTTTGGACATACCACCTTCTTGACCCAATACAAATCATTAAATCTGTTCATTTATATAATTTCAGATCACTTGTGCACAAGGCTCATTTCTTTGTTTTCGGAAAAAAGGTCTTTCGTACCTTAGGCTCCACGAGACGTCATAACAGAATTTTGGGGCTCGTCCGGGAATTGAATTGAGATAATGAGCCTTATGCAGAATTTACACATTAAGTGTGATGATAATATTGTAAACATTGCGCACATTTTGGCATGCAACAAAATTTTATGTGTATTACATGTACTACTTTAATTTGTAGTTTGGTTCAAGTTAAAATTGTGATTGTAGAGTAAATCACAATGGGTTTGATCCCAAATTGTTTCAAGGGCAAATACGTGGGATAAGTGTGATGAGCTAAGAAGCCTGAGTTATGAAACTAACTAGCCGCCTTTAGGACTTGAAGCAAAACAAATATGCCATGATAAAACAGAATCATCAAAAATAATAATTTGATTGAAAAATTTTGTCCAGGAAGATGTTTGGATATTCATATTTGGATAGGATAGAAGAGGTTCAGGAACAGGTGAAAGTGGATAAATTTCAAGTTTGAAATAACTCGAAATTCAGAATGAATAGAAATAGATTGAAGAAATGGAAATAGAACAAAAGCAGAAAGAGAAAGGAAATTGAATTAGAAAAAGAGAAACACAATTGGGCAGATGCAAATGCACAATGAGAATCCACAAAAAGCGATGGGGAATTGGCAAATTGGCGAAGACAAAGAATTAAAAGAAAAGTTCAAAATAAATGAAACAAAAGGAATGGAAATGCAGATAAAACAAAAAGAGCTTGAAGCTCAGTTAGAGTATAAAAATTGAAACAACAGGCTAGCTCATCAGCTCAGATCTTCCAAGAGCCCTCTGGTTTTGATGCCTGCGAAAAATATTCGCCTGGTTCCAAATTTCAGGAACAAGAAAGTATACCAAATAATTCTTTACACTTTTGAAGAAAATTGCCAATGTTTTTTGAAATGGCCCAAGGAGTCTTGGACCTTGTTGCTAAACAGTCAGTGGTTCATTGGTAATCCCGAGAAATATATTCGGCCATTTCATTAGACAGATGTAGTGATTATGACGAGGTAAAACAGGCAGTGCTCAAAGCATATTGAATTGGTGCCAGAGGCAAACAGACAAAAATTCAATGTCTGTCAGACAAGATGACCAACCCATGTTTGAATTTGCCCAGTGTAAAGGAACAAATGTTGGATCGCTGGCTTCTCTCAAAGAAGTCGGTGCAAAAATTTTTGGTCAACTTAGGGAGTTGAATTTAGTTGAAAAGTTCAACATGTCTACATCCAGATATCAAACACATCTGGATGAAATTGACAGTTTGCGTGAACATCCCGTAAGGGCCGACGATTATGCATTGACACACAAATTATTCATCTAAGAGGCGTAGCCCAAGAATTTAAACTATGTACAACGACATAACAACCCATAAGTCGGGTT
This sequence comes from Ophioderma brevispina, assembly GCA_023653785.1. Lineage (NCBI taxonomy): Eukaryota > Metazoa > Echinodermata > Ophiuroidea > Amphilepidida > Ophiodermatidae > Ophioderma > Ophioderma brevispina. The sequence goes on from JAMKCH010032542.1 coordinate 17,240, forward strand.
CTAACAAAGCGTCTCATGGAAGCACTCAGGAGGGGAAAACCCATGGCAGGTTCCCCATGAAAAGGGAGTACAGAAGTATGTTGCGAATCAGAAACATGGGAGGGACCCAAAATCACAGTTTCACATTCAATCATCACTGTAATAAGCCAGGACAGACAAGGTCATACGGTGTTGGGAGATACGTGGCTATCCACCCAAAAGGAGGGAGCCAAAGTGAGTCAAAACCAATAGGTTTGGCAGTTACTTTAGGTAAAAGTTCATTCTTCTTGTTCAGAAACAAGAAATCCCACAAAAGGGAAGTGACACAGAAAAAGTAAGAGCTGACTTTAATCCTTTTGTTTTGGAAGGGATTTGTGTCAATTCTCAGGTGATAGTTTCGATCCAAAACCCATTAGAATCAGGCGGGACCCGTGCTTTGGGCGCAGTCCTGATATTGAAAGATGCACTTCCATTTGATATTGAGAGTTCCAAGAACTAGTGCTTGATTCAGGGGATAGGTATGGAATTGTATTAGTGTCCCTCTCACAAAATGAATTTGAATCCGACTTGTTGTTGGAACTGTCACAATTGGTGTGAGACAAGAACTCCCAGTTAAGAAAAGGGGTATCCATGTGTTAGGGAATGATTTGGCAGGGGGAAAAGTATTCCATCCCATAGTTTCCCAGGTGCCCCTGTACAGTGGATAAATTTGATGAGGAAATAGACTTTTTTCCCGCATGTGCAGTACCTAGGTTCATGACCAGAAAAGCCTCACAGGAAAACAGTGAGCAGTTGGTGAGTCAAAATACTCACACTTATAGGAAGAGCGTTGAGTATGACTTGGTCCCAAATTTAGAGGATGACTTTTCTTCTCACCCATTATCGGAATTGGAAGGTCATCTTCCCTCTTCAGGGTAAGACTAAATTCCCTGTTAGTCGAAAATCCAGCCCCTTGATCCACACAAATGACCAGCTTGTAATAATGAAAATCCAGGCCGCTAGCATGATAGAGTTAGGGACTTGTAAAGGAGACCCTTTAATTACAAGCTGGGCAATGAGCAGCACAACGACCCCGCACCTTTAGGAAATTAGGTGAGATGGCATTGTCGCAACAGGAAGCCGAGCAAACTCCTGCATGTTTCTACAAGCAAAGGTGTCCCGCTCATGAGAAAATGGCGTGCCACCCGAATTGCACTTGTGATGAGGAATGGAAGGGCGTTGCATCAAATTGTAGTGGCAAAGGTATACCATAGGGAGGGAAGTGATAGGCATAGGCCACCACGATAGTCACATGGCAGGACACTTAGGTGTGAAAAAACACATGACAGAATTAGAGTCATTTTTTGGTGGGCCTTACCCTCGAAAGATGTGTCTTAGTATTTTTTTTTTTGTGTAAGACTTGTCACACATGTCAAATGGTGGGTCAAGCCCAATCAGAAATTCCCTACTGCTCCCTTGCCACCAATACCAGCATTTGATAGCCATTTAGTAGGGTGTTAATAGATTGCCTAGGACCACTCCAAGGCCACGTCAGGAAATCATATTTTCCTGACCATCATGTGTGCTTCACACGATTCCCTGAGGCTATACCCTGAGAAATATTAGGGCAACCAGAGTATAGTGAAGCTCAACAAAGTTTTCAACCCTAGTAGGCCTTCCAAAATCAATTCACAGTCCTGATCAGGATCACATTTCATGTCATGTTGTGTTCCAACAAATTATGACCAGTTGGGAATTTCCCAGTACAGTTCTTCAAGATACACCCAATCCCAGGGGCCTAGAAAGTACCACCAAACACTTGAAGACAATGATCAAAACCTATTGTTTTGAATTTGAGTGATTGGGGATGAGGGAGTTCATCTCCTGTTATTGCTACCAGAGAGGCTGTACAAGAATCATTAGGATTTACTCCATTTGAGTTGGTGTTTTGGTCACAAGTTAGGGGACCATTAAGAAAATACTGAAGAAAATGGTTGTGTGACAATCCTGCATGTGAAATTTGTTTAGACTAATGTTTCTCAATTCAGACCCAGGCTCCAAGCGGCCACAGAAATTGCCAAACAAAACTTCAAACAGAGCCAGGCAAAAATGAAAACATGGTATGACAAAGAAGCGAGGAACAGAGTATTCCAAGCCAGGTGATAAGTTTGTGGCACTTTTTTCCAATACAAGGGCAATCCTTTTGCAATCCAAGTTTCTGGAACCATATTTAAGATTGAGAGGAAAGTGGGAGACCTTGACTAATTATCAAAACACCAGGTAGACTAAAAAGTCGACAATTATGGGTCACATAAATATCTCAAAGATATAATGAAAGAGATGATGACATAAAGCCTGCATGTGTAATGTCATCTAGAGTTGATGTGTTGGTATCAATGGTGACATCACAGAGTTAGAATTAGAAACAAAACAGCACTGTAAACCCAGAAATGAGTAGGTGGTCCAAAATTGGCAAATTCTGACATCTTTCCATTTAGACAAGAAATTGGTCACCCCCCCCACCTCCCACAAATTCAACAAGGTGAATTGAAAAAGTTAATTCATGGGTGGAAAACATATTTTCTGATGTACCCAGGGGAAAACACTGTGTCATAACCCTGCATAGAACGTAGGGACTCCGAGCCTGTAAGCACATCCTTATAGGGTGAATCCAATCAAGTTGCAACATATCAGAAATGAGTGAAATACATGTTATACATGAATAGTAGAGCAAAGCATTAGCGAATGGAGTTCCCCCATGTATTCCTGGTTCCCAAACCTTATGGTTCATTTCGTTTCGTCCAGATTTTCGTAAAGTCACCTCTGTTCCAACCGACTCATATCCGATCCCACGGATTGGTGAATGCATAGATAGAGTTGGAAATGCCAAATTTTGTTACAATTGATTTGGTTGAAGGTGTATTGGCAAAGTTTCCCCCACTTGACCGTCCAAAGAAATTTTCAGCCTTTTGTACCCCCCGATGGCCTATACCAATACACAAAGAACTTGGCATTTGGTCCCAAAAATTCTGCCGCACATTTCAGAGATTAGTGAACAGAGTAGTTGCAGACATAGCAAATTGTGAAGCCTATGTCCATGATCTCCCGTCCTTGTGTACAGTGAAACGTGGGAAGAACACATGAGACAGCTCCATCAGCTATTTGAGATATTATCTCAAGCGTGGTTTAACGTAATCTTGGTGAAAAGTGGAATTTTGCCCATGCAAATGTCACATACTTAGGCATGTTGTGTACAAGGGCAAATTATGGGCCAATCACTTGCAAAGGTTGAGCAATTTGAGAAATTCCCCACAACACCACAGAGTCAAAAGAGGATCTCCTGATATTCTTAGTTATGGTCGGGGGTATTACGAAACTACTTGTCGCAAATTTCATCCGAAATATTGCGTGTCCGCTTCCCACCTTTTCGGAAGAAACATGCAAAATTTGTCTGGTCAGAGCATGCCAAAAGCGTTTGAGAAAAATCAAATCTATTTTGATGACTCGCCCGTTTTGATTGCGCCAGACTGTTCAGAAACGATTCAAGTTGGCAGTTGATGCCAGTGATTTTGGCTGTGGTGGAGTTCTCAGGCAAGCAGATGAAACTGATGTAATCATCCTGTATGTTGTATTGTCTCTAAGAATTTGACCAAACATCAGAAAAACGACTCCAACAATTGAGAAAGCATGTCTTGCATTGCTACTGTCATTGCACAGAAAGTTGAAGTGTACTTGAGTAACAACAGTGCACCCAGTCTAGTTGTACACGGATCACAATCCTTTACTTTCAGCCCAAGAATGAAAAACAGAAATCAGAGACTTGTCAGTGGGAGTTTTAACTCTACAAGAAATACAATCTGACATAAGACATATCAAAGTTAAAGAAAAGATAATGTCCTTGGCAGAACTGCCTTTTCCAGAGCTGCCTAAATTTTGTTCAGCAAAATTTGATATTACAACTTTTATGTAATAGATAAACGAAGGCGCAATGCAAAAACATAAGATAAGAAGTGTAAAATTTACACTGTGTAATCTGTATGTAAAATTAACCACAAAATGGTTTTAAAGGTATAACGCCAGATTTTGAAAATTTTCATTCATTCAAATTTTCTTTTAAAGGGGGAGGATGTTTATTGGCCTCCATTTTCTGATCAACTTTTAAAAAATAATTATTTTCTCATTTTTTAATTGATAAAAGATTTTTTTTTCTCACAGGAAAAGTATTTTTGTTTACTATAAAAGATAGAAAGGGGGAAACCCCTAAGTGTTTTTGCTAGTGCACCTGTTTAGATTGATCAATAGGGGAAGTGGGGGATTCCCCAAGAATGCTAAACTAGTAACTGTGTCAGCTTGTTTATGCTTTAAAAGATCAAACAGTGCAGAACCTAGGTAATTCCCCCTCAGATTTATATATATGAATTGATTTAATTTTAGATTTGTGAAAATCTGATTTGATGGTGCAGGTGCCCTGTTTATGCTTGAGGATGATGTAATGATTAATGTGTTTTAGAAAGGGGAATCTATCTGTGAGTAGTTAAAAAATACTAATCACTGGAAGGACTCTCTGCCAGCAGCTGAAATCAGGAAGAGTCTCGCCGTCAAACGAGTTGCAATCAGCTATACGGTATGGATAGCTAGTTTTGGTCTACACTAATGGTAGATTTATGCTTCGCACACAGTGCCAGGATATATAATTTCCCCCGTGAGCAAGTTGCTGTACTTATTCTACTGTCATCTTTGAAGCAGAAAGGGCTGGGAATCAACATAAGATTCCAAATTGTGGACAGATAGAAAATCGTGTGATTATCTTGGACTGATAGACTGTGGATTTATTATCGTCGAGGGACTTTGTGTAACCTTGTCGTCTTTGAACTGTTGGACAGATTTACTTCAATGGACTGGAAGATTCCCTTGGAATATATTTACCTACCTGAGGATTTATAACGGTGACTTTGAAATGCTGTCATTTTGAAGTCTTCACTGTGGACATACACTGTATCAATCGTTGAACTGCCAACGCTTCATTGAACATTACTCGGACATTCCTTGAGGACAATAAAGTAACTAATTTTGTGTAATTGTTTAATTTTGATTTATGTAATGTTTTTGACTACCAAATTCTTGAACCAATTACAAATCATTAAAGCTGTTAGATTATATAAAATTTCAGAATCACTTGTGCACCAGGCTCATTTATTTGTGTTTCCAAAGGTTATTTCCTGACCTAAAGGCGGTCCACAGACGTCAAACAATATATAATCCTTGACCAAGTCGGGTGTATCGCATGCCGTAAAAAAGGCCAAAGGCCCCAAAAGTTAACGCTATGTTCGGATTAATCCTTGAACCTAACAAATAAGAGTCAGTAAAACATCCAAGAAGTGATGGGCCTCTTCATCAGTGGCCTGGGGCCCCACCAAGACTCGTTTCTGATTAGAAAAACACACAGTTTCTATCCCAGGCAGACGAATCCTCTGCGATGAAATGGTGCAGTATAATATATTATATATACAATATATAGATATATGGTATTGAATTGGTTTTTGTCAGTCCATTCCTATTGATTAATAAAATGTGTTAACACTTAACCTGCATAAGAGGGGCTCTTTAGGCCCATTTCTTTGTTTTTTCGTTTTTCGGCTGGCGTTTTTTAACGCTGCAGTATATTTGGTATATATTTTTGGGCAACTGTCTAACTTTTGTTTGCGCTTGTATTGGTTTGGTGCAAAAAATTAATCCATCGTGTCCGTTTTTGCGTTAATTAAGCGCATGGTCCCTAGGACCCCCCCCCCTGCACTAACGGAAGTGCCCATGACAAAAATGATATATTTTTTTTTTTTTTTTTTTTTTTTTTTTTTAATTTTACCATCTTTTATAACTTTACAATTAAGTATGCTAGATTAAGCCAAAAAAAAAAATCGAAAGTAGATAGGCCATTGGTGCATAATATTTATATACATCATAATAACGGTTTTACTGGTAGGAACCTATGGTAATTCATAATAAATAGGTTTTAAAATAGGTAGTTCATTCTCAACCAATTAAGCAGTCAAAAGTCCTAGTTGATCAGTGCCGTAAGCAAATGCAGAAACAAAATTATGTCTTTTTCGCACATTTTTAAACGGCAAAATTAAACTCAATGTTTTGCCCCTAGTTGTATTAACGGACAGTTTTTTTTACTTTTTCAGTTTTTTATTTCTTTAGTGTTGAATGGTCTTTTTGAATCCATAACATGTGGTGGATTTTCAATCTAAAGTGGTTTAATAAGCATGGGTCCCATGAGCCCCCCCCCCCCTTTATGCACTAACGGAGTGGCAAACCCCTTGTTTTAGTATTAATTGACTTTAAAAAATAGATTGGCTGAGACAAAATAATAACTAAAGTCAGTCCAGGGCCGTATGGGGCCGTACGCAGATTTTAAGAGGGGTGTCGGGACTTCCGAAAAAAGTGGACTTTTTTCTAAAACTTGACTCAACCCCGTAAAAATGCCCTTTTTTTTACTCTTTAACATCTCATCAAACAGCAAAAGGTGGACTTTCTTGCCAAATTTTCCTCTAAATTTTTTTAACCTTTTTAATCGAAAAATTCTGCAAAAAAGTGGACCTTTTTCTTTTTTTGTGATTTGGGGGTGCTTTTGTTCTTCCTGGGCATCAAATCTGGTGTGGCAACCTCCCCACCCACCATTACGCTACTTATTCCCGTAAATGTCCCAAAATAATTTATAGTCCTTAATATATTTTTAGATTCTTCAAATTTGACAATGATGAATACCACAGCACTGTTGTACACAATAGATTGGGTTATCCAAAATAGACTTGAACTAGTCCAATGCCGAATCGTGCAGTGTGATTGTGAAGCCATGCGTAGATCGTTGGAGGTTTACTGTTTGCACGGACGTTTGGATCCATGAGTGCAAGTACAAGCACGTTATCATCGAGTCAGAATCTTCACGAGTGAGTGCCAGTTCAGTAAGATTTTGTGTGTTTTATATAGATAATGCTGAGAAAGGTAAAGCTATTTAAGTAGACCTAAAGTTGTCTCAGATATACATGGATTATTGATAAAAAAAAACATATTTTATAAACTCACGATAACGAAGTGGTACTATATAGTTGTGGTAGACTGGCGCATTTGACATAAGAACGAGTCGCATATTATTGGACGTAATGTAATGTCCTCTTTGATCACAGTGCGGCAGAAGTTGAATGTGAGGTCGTTGTTGGTACACGTCTTTACTTCGAAAATATAAAAAACTTAAACCGTGAGTTATAGTACGCAGGTAATATAACTGAGGATCGCTCGTGACACCGCATAGTTATATGGTGGGTTATATGACCCGGTATAAAAGGGTTGATAATTGAACCCACGTTGGTTCAAATATAATCGGGAAAAAAGTTGGGAAAAGGTTTTAACCAACTTACATCTTTAAAAGGAAAAAATATGAACTTGGTTTGATTAGTTGTGAAATACTAAGATAAGCAAGCAGTATCTCTAAGCCATGGATCTGGGGCTAAATCATATTGAGAAACTACTGTGTTGGAAGGGATAAGCAGTAGGCAGGGGCCGCTACGCGAGGATGTATTTTTGGGGGGTGCGGGACTTCAAAAAAAGTGGCCTTTTTTGTTTGTTGAAAAAGTGACCATTTTGGTGAACGTGGACCTAACCCCCCCCCCCCCCCCAAAATGGTCCTTCTTGGACTTTGAACATTTACAACCAGAAAGTGGACTTTTGGTCAAATTTTTCTAAATTTTGGACCTTTTTATTCAAAAAAACTCAGTTAAAAATGGACCGTTTGCCCATTTGTGAAATTTGGGGCCCCCTGGCGTACGGGCCTGGCAGTATAGGCCAACCAAAAACTGTAATAGGCCTATAGGCCTATGCAGGCAACTTATATAGTCGGCGGCGGGGATAGGGGTAATACCCCCCCAGGTCAAAATTCCAGTTGATCCCAGTGAAAGTTGCTTCATTTTCCGTGAAGGAACTAAACTGGTTTCAAATGTTTTTAACTGTTGTAATTGGTCTTAAAATGAGTTCAACTGGTCAGTAAAAACCTAGTTGAAAATTGTTCCATTTTAGTCACGGAATTAAGGATTCATGGATATGCAACTGGGATCAAATGGATTTCAATGGTTCCAGTGAAAACCAGTTCAGCTGGGGATCAACTGGAATTTTGACCTGGGCCCCCCCCCCACACACACACACACACAAACACGTAACACACACCACACTTTTCAAAAAATGGTTTAATAAGCCTGCACAGAAAAGTAAGTAAGTATCGTAAGGTAGTAAGTATATTAGTAAAGTAGGGACGGGAGTAGGCCTATTGAAAATTGCACAGATGCAAGTGGCCCCTCGTCGCCGCCGCTGATGCTAGTATTACGATTTGTAACAGGCGAGTAATACAAAATCTTGCTGCAATGTTAAAACGTCTTTAACATGTTTAACGGTAATTTAAACACTGCATACGTGCTATGAGTGTGGTGTGTATGTAGACGAGGTGAGGTTTTAATCATTTTACAGATTTTCTTAATATAGGTCAAGCACATTTTTTCTTCGAAACCAAGGCCGAGCGTGTGAATAAAAGAAATGCAACGTAATTATTCAATCGACTAAAACCCAAGCAGTAGTAAATAAAAACGCCAAGTAGGATGAAAAACTGGTGAATTCCCTTGGCAATGGCATGTTTGAGGTTTAGTCCGAGGTTGCTCTATTGGAACTCAACATTGGATGTGGTCTTGTACTAGTCTGGAGCATATATATAGTAGTTAATTACGGGGGGGCCAGTACGAATTTTGAAAAATGGCATTACTCACCTTGACTTACATAATCCATACCTAATATCACCCGATTTCTAATTTTAACGGATATGCAGTTATGTTCAGTGTACGTAACGAGGTGAGTTTGGCCGTCAATTACTTGTTGCAAAATGAACGAAATTGAAGGTACTAAAGTATACTTAAAATTGCCGTTTATTACACTTCCACATTTAATACTACGCAGAAAAAAACTGTTTCCATTAATACCTCAATATTGCTTTTTGTCATAATAATTATATATTCGTGAATAATAACACCCAGGGAGACGGATCGGATATATACCATTAGGAGGCGGTAAGTGAAGTATTTAAAACTTGTTTTCCGACAGGTTTTTATGTCGGAAAAAAACCAAAGCGATATCTATATTACTCCGATCGTAGCCCCAGGCTGTTGCCCGGGCTACGACGTGTTCGAGATAGTTGATCAGACGGTAGTCTGTATATTGGAATTGGTCTACTTTGAAATCCAAAATGTGCGGAAGAAGACCAGTAAGAGGTGTGCATTTTTGGGGGGTGGTAGTTTTAGGTACTGCCTTTGCATTGTGAGAAAAATTGACTTCTGTCAACGTTTGGATAGAGGGAGGGTTGTTTTGTTTGTTTTTTTTAGAGCTATAAATTGGATATGATATGTGTTGAGCTTCGTCCAAGGGGCTGAAAGGCTTGTTTTTGTTTTTTTTGTGCGAAAACGGGGATTTTTTTTTGGGATGAATTCTGAGGCAAGTTATTTCAGAAATGAAGTAAATCTACAGATTTGCCAAAGTGGAATATTCCATATTCGTAATAGGGAATTGAATCATATTGAGGAAATGTATAATGAGTCTGCTCGGAGAGAGGTGGTGAATAAAATGCTAAAATAAAATATTGGAAACTGAAGGCATATGGCGATGATTTTTAACAGATAAAGTTTATATTGTACTAAAGATGCTATAAGGTGTTGTTGTTGTATCGGACGCCGAGTTCCCTTTTTTGCAGATGGTTTGACTTGTGGCTGAAGAATGGACAATAAGAATGCATGTATCAAATCTAATAAATATTCAAAATGCCTTGTTCAAATTTCTAAAATATGCTTGTAATACTGTATATACCCATATGCATCGCGAATCTGTATATGCAGTCTAATACCACATCTATTGTATTATGGGAGATGGTGAATTGATTCAAATGATCTAAATCTCATATTGGTGGCCCTCTTTAAATAAAAATCAAAATCCAATATCCCATAATACATTGTGACAATATCCCCTGAATCGTTGGTATAGCAGATCTTTACAGATGTGATGTCAAACCTCATCTAAGTCCATATTGTGTTATGGGAATATGTGTATTGTGTTGAAGGAGATGCCTGAAATACTGCATCATATCCTTTAAATATAATTGGCCTTGGCCACTTAAAGCGCTCCAGGGCTTTCTCTGCTATAAGGCCTACTGTTTATTGGGTCTAGATTGACAATGTTCCTTTTTGCTAATAGATAAACAAAATAATAATTATTTTTTTTTGCTTTTTTGTGTGGACCAGATTTAGTTATCATCCAACAAATACAAATGTGTCCATTTACCTACCAAACCTGCCTCCCACTTTTATCTCTTCACTTCCCCATTCGGCATAGTTCATTTCCTGTCCTCTCTTTTATCTTTTATTTTCTTGCATGTTTTTCCTCCGCCTTTTTTCCATATCCGATTCTTACCCTGCCATGCAACATTCGTTATCCTATCCTTCCCCCCCTCGCCCGCCTCTCTCCGCACTAGCGCTTCGGGGCGTTGGTGCTGCAGGGTGTGGATGCCCTCCCCTTGACCTCCGGGTAGCGAAAATGTGTTGCCCGAACATTGTTAGCACACGTTAGTCTGTATATTAATTGAGGGTCCAAAAATGTTTCGGCAGAAGCACAGTAATCTGTTGTACGTATTGGGGGTTAGTACTACTCATGCCTTTCTTTCCCGCATTGGATGAATTTAACTTCTGTTAATGGTTTTTTGATAGAGGGAGCATTTGTTTGTAGGCTATCAATTGGATGCTGTTAGGGGGGGGTCTGAAGTCTTCTCAAGGGGGGGCCGAGAAAGGACGATATGTTTTGATTGTGTTTTTTGTTTGTGAAGAAAAGGTGAGCTTGGGACGAATTGTGAGGCAAGTGGTTTCACGAAAGTGAGCATTTTGTTTTCGTTTTCCGAACTCGCCATGTGGAATGTTTGTAAATAGGGGGTTAAACTGGGAAGGGCTTCCCACGGTTGTGACGGGTGTCTTGGGTAGATCGAAATGAAGAAAAGACCTTGTGACTTTAAGGCAGTTAGTAAAGGGGGCCCTGGAATAGTTGCAAAGGGCCCTGGTGTCGGTAGTCAGAATGAACCTAAGGTGGTGACAATTTTACTAATGCTACAGGCCACGTCTGATAAGTTTCCGAACGGAACCTAACAACCAACCCGCCGCAACCGCGAAAGCCGAGAAACCGCGGAAATTCTAGTGTTGAAGTGGGATGAACTCATCCATGATGATATGAATTGGGAATGGCCTCTAATTAAATAAATAAGACGATGAGGGGGAAACCCTGTTACTGCTCACACAGCCCAAATTTAGCGTTTAGACCAATTTTTTTTTCAATTGTGCATGTAAGAAAGAAAAGACTAGTTGCTTTTGGGAGGGGTGGATATTTTGTCATGGGATAAAAAGTAACGTGAGCGGGCTAGTGAAAAGTGACTTTTAGGATTTTGCGTGTTTTAAGGTATTTAAAGGGAATGCCAGCAGTCACTGCAAAGAGTTTATGCGCCTGCTTAGAACGTTTTTAAGCATTAAAGGCATGTAGGCCTAGTAGTACAATAAAGAAAAAACTAAAAGAAGATTTTACCATGCATTTGTAAATCATGGGTTCAGAAGCCCTGTTTCATTTCTAGGAAAAGATTCATCCAATGAGATAGCTGTTAACATGCTGCGTGAACGGTTAAGTGTGGCGAGTCGGCTCTGCAATTTATACTGGCTATAATGAATATCTTACCATTACTTCCAGCTTATCATGCTATGTGAACGGTGAGTTGGTAGACTGCTCAATGGTTGGCAAAATGAGTGGCGAATTGGGCATTTAAGTCCTTAACAAGCAGCAAAACTCGACCAGGTAGTATACTTAGATTTTATTCCTTCCCGGTTCCTACCAGCAAGCACAAAACGGTTTTGAAGCTTTAAAAACATTTGCCATTGATTCATCATCATAGACCTGAAAATTGGTCGGCGTGCTGTTGCAAACATTACGAAGTTATTTTTATGGAAATATTCAGACGAAACGTTCTTTAAAATGTTTTTTGTGAAGTATTATTTGTATTTAAGGGTGTTAAAAGACGTTTTTTTGCTAAATGTTTTCAGAAAACATTCTCAAAAATGAAAATCAAACGCTAATTGACAATTGACAATTAAATAAATAAATGTGTTTTTTAACTCATGCCAACCTCTAAATGTTTTAAAATGTTGTAACAATGATTTATTGCTGAGATGAAATACAAGCAAGACTTCAACTTTTTGCCATACACAAAACCCACTACCAGTGTAAAAAAAGCAACAAATTACCAGGGAACCATTACGAATCACGTTTTGTATCCAATAAGTTTAAATAATTTTAAACACAGCCTTCAAAATGTTAACAACAATTTTGTACCACATTTGCCTTCATATTGATGGGGTAAGTGGTTGTGATTGGCGATTGGAAGTTCTCTTTCATAATTGCAAAATATTTTTCTCCGTGTTAACAGTTTAAAGAAAATTGAAAGGATGTTTGAATGACGTCAGAAGATGCCGTGCATGTGTAAAATTTCTGAGAGGTAGGTCATGGGGAGGGGAGAACTCACATTATGAAAAAGGTAGGCTGGTCGCTTCAATCCAAGAGGCGTTAGGTGACAGAAAACGTTAAAAAAATATGGGAGCTGCAATGCCCAAAATAAAGGATTGTTTGAGTGTCCAAATGTGTAACATTTCAATATGGGGGGGGGGAGGTAATGTGGAACTTGCGATTTTTTTTTTCAAAAAGGGAGGGTCTTTGGGTTGACATGATAATTATGTCTGAAAATACATGTATTTGAGTGACCGTCGATGCAAAAAATAAGGATGGAATTAAACAGCTACCCTTACATACGACGTCATTATACGTTTCCTAATACATAATTGAAAACCCGCTTGACAAAAATGCTAAGATGCATGAGCAAATGTGTTGTTTGGCTTGTGGAGACAGAATTCTTGCAAGGGAGTACGCGCTCGGGGAGGGGACACAATCTTCCGCACTCACCCTAAAGGTGCTTGCTTCGATTTAGTCTATTGGGTTTCTACTTGAGATGAGAGCCTGGCACTTGGACGTACCACGCCTATCAAGTACCGTGGGAAACAACTTGAGGTTTGAGTAGACGCAATAATACATATTGCAAAGCCCTATTCAATACTATGTAATATAGTGATGGTTAACCAATAAAACGGCGTTTTTTGTTTAGATCTAGGAATGAAATGGATTGGGGGGCTAAAATTCAGGACGACACGAGAAAAATGGCCTTTAGTCTGATATCAAAATCGATACTACTTCCGGTTAAATCAGGGGCGTCCCAAAGAGGATCGGAACAAGCCACCTTTAATCGGCGTCATAGCTATATTTACAAAACCTGCCATACACCAGAAGATAATCCACTTAACTAGAAAATGTTTGCTTTTACTTATCTCCTAATTAGCCTGACGGGTTTACGAGAATTGTTTTTAGCCAGAAATTTTGACCTCAAGAAATCAGCGGATATGTTTCGGAAGGTAAGGAAACAATGATAGGCGGATCTACCAAAATTAAGAAAGACCTAGGCCTAGATGAAAATATCGACACAGGTGTAGAAGTTTTATAGGCCGCCGGACTCAAGTCCACCTACAATGGTTACGAATAGGGCACTCGATCAGTTTTTTTTTTACTCCTTTTCATACGTTTCATTCCGTTATCGCCTATGGTGATGTGAAAGTAGATATAATCCTGGGAGCCACAGTCCGGGCTACAACGAATGAGTGCACTATTCTTTACCGTTTTAGCCGGCTATGAGTACGGCGGACTACAATTCTATTACACGGGTCAAAATTAAATGATCGTCTGAAATGAGTGCCGCTTCCGATCGGATGGGCGCGGGCGGTCTCCCCCCCCCCCCATGAATCGAAGTATGAAAACTAGGGGAGGCGTGGCTTCTATTTTCCATCTTTTCTACGTCATCTTGAGGAGAAGCCAGGGCATAGGTGCACCATGCGTTAGTGAGACGCCACTTGCTGTAATGTAACTGTTTGCCTATGCGACAAAGGTTTAAGAAATTAAACCAAAATGTGCATTAAACGAAATTCAGTCACTCGGGATAATTGTGGTATGCATGATGAAATGACACTTGTTATATATAACGTTTTCCCTGTTTAAACATTTGCATTATATTTCTTACAGCGGTTAAGTGTTTTTCGTCAAAATGCAATGTATATTGGTGTTAAAACAATTCGCCTTTGACATTAAACTTTAGATAACAATATACTTGATTTTCATATACATTTCGTCGATATCGATTTCAAATGTCGCCGTATATCTATATAATTTATTAGGGTGATTGATTATTGATAAACGCGCCGAAATGAATAGGGCTTAATCGTAGATCGTCCATGGTAATAGATCGTCCCGGCTTTTCCCGATCTGATCCAGGTAATAGACGTCCCGGCTTTTCCCTATCTATGATGGCCGCCATCTGAGATTTTTGTCAAGTATATGTGTGTCACCTTTGGTTTAATCTTTCACTTTTTAGCTCAGTATATTTTCATTCTCGTGTGCTGTAGGTATAGGCCATACCTAAAAAAAACTATGCAGGTAAATTAGACAACATTTAATCATAATTTTTTCTGTCTTCTCCTTATGTATATACCAGCAACAAAGATTTACGAACAAGATTAGGTCAATCAACATTTTTTGACCAAACAATGGAAAAAAAGAAATAAAATAAGGACATTAAAAATTAAGACCAAAATAGGTTATGAAGAAAGAGGAAAAAAGATAGAAAAGAGAAAGAGAAAAGAAATATTATTCATACTTTTGCTAATGTTAAAGCCTAACTTGTAGCCATGGTCTATGATACAGCAAACGAGACGAAATATACTAAACTAAATGTGATATTATATGACCGAAACACGAAATTGCTTTGTACATCATTAAGCGAGACCGTGGTTACGACGAAATGAAATTGATCGACGAAAATGTTATGCAACTAAAGTAATTAGTTCATTGATCAAACTTTTAAATATAATTGACCAAAAAGGGACGAAATGTTTTAAACAAACGCACATTGGTTTTTCTGGGCCCGAAAAAACCACTTAACAGATATGAAACATAAGAAAAATGTTTTAATACTGGAAAACCTATACCTATCTTTCTGATGTCAAAGGCTAAGATCTAGATGGTTTAGCCATTTTTTTTATTAGATTGCACTCCACACGTTTAAAGACACCACATAGATTGTGTTGTGTGTGTGTGTGTGAAGGTGGTGTGTGTGGGAGGGTGTGTGTGTGAGGGTGAGGGTGTGTGTGTACTAACTTATACCCAATGTTCGGGTCCATCTGTTTGAATACACACTAATAATTGTGGGACCACTATATGAATTGTGGGACCGACAGGCGGTCCCACAACTTATTTTCTCTGAAATGAATTTTCACCATTATTTGTTGTTTTCTTCATGAATATGCATGGTCCCAATTTTTAGGTGTGTTTCATAATGTGTATTGTTGTAGGTAAAAACAAAAAACACCCCAATTGTCCCACAATCTGTTGTTTTTTTTAATAGCGCCTCTGGTTGATGGACCATAATCAGGTTGGGTGTCCAAATTTCGAAAACACAAGCACTGAGGAGGCTTTTCTAGATCAAAGGGAATCCGTATTTCTGAATACTTACATAAAGCATGTACAAAATAATATAATAAACTATGAGTTACAATAAGCTGATGGCTTTAACATAGACCAGTACTAGTAGAGATCTTGATAGATCTTCAATGATATAACTATACTATGATATTATATGTAAACAATTTTCAGAATGTATCGATTCTGGGAGTGGCATCCAGATTTTGATTCAGAATTTAATGGAGCCATATTTGTTTCTTATCTAATAGATTTTTTGTTTTAAATTTTGGATGTCATACCCTAGTGAAATATTGGTGGGAAAATGAACAAAATTTCACACACAAATCCTAAATGGTGGAGATTTAGAAGCCAAGAAGAGCTCTGTTTTGAGGGAGGGGAGAAAAAACGTGTTTAAAGATGCACAATAAGATCTTAGCAATAAACCTTAAGTTGGTGGCAGTTGGTAATAACCGGGAGAGGGTGATGAGTATTTTTGTGAGATGATAGGATAGCAGCGTTGTAATGATAACAATTGATGAAAATGTGCAGCTGTTTGAAAAACCACCTTACTACAGGGACCGGACCCAATAATAATTTCTGTATCCAAATGTGGAGTTTCGTATGAAGGTCCAAATAGAAAGAACCTATAGGCAAAGTCTTGAAGTACAAATTCCAAGAAGCCCTACCAAACAACGAGGATTGCCTAATAGGCCTCTTCTGATCCAAAAGCACTGATTAGAATGTCGGTCCCACAAATTTGGTCCCACAATACTGATAAAGAAAGTACCTGTGGCCGGTGTTCCCACCAAAATTTGCTAAGTTCGTATGTGTGTGTGTGATGTGTGTGAATGAGGGTTTGTGTGTGTGTGTGTGTGTGTGTGTGTGCATGTGTGTGTGTGTGTGTGGTGTGTGTTTTTTTTTTTTTTTTTTTTTTTTTTTTTTTAAAGTTGAATTTCTTGATTTCAGCACCATCTGTTGTTTGATATTGTTCTATTGTACCTTGAAACTTTTTATGACGATATAAAAATAATGAATGAATAAATAAATACGGATCATCCACACAAAATATGTATCGAAATTTTCAAAAGCACATTTTGAGAAACATACAAAACCTAATCAATCTGAGTAATATAACCAATCCTATATACTTAAAGTATACACTTTGGCTCATAATTTTTCATTTTCCTTTTTTCAGCATTTACAATGGCGAATTTAATGGAAAGTTGATACAATTTTCAAGATTATTCTTCATCACCCAAGGTAAGAAAAACCCTACCGTCATAGTCGAAATAGTAATGTCACGATTTATAACTCTATAAAACACCTTCAAGCAAGATCTTCAGTGATAGGACACTGCAATTGCGCTATCCGCTCTATCACCATTAAAGTCCGCAGTTGTTTTCCCTCGATATTTGGTGTGGTGTATGCGCAAGTGCCAGACTATCAACATCAAAGAATACACGATGCCTAATCAGTCGGACAAGACACCATTAATAGGGGAAAACAAAAACGGCACTACCAAAGTGGAGAGTAAATGGATCATCAGTGACTACTAGAGAAACTCATGAACCTTCATGACATTATACAAATGTGGACCATTCATATAGAATCCCATGGGTGCAAATGAGGTAGACAATTGATTCAGTCTGCGCTGTTTTGACGTTGTGGCGTAGCCTTGCCAATACCTCAGTTGCATCCAATGGTACTTCTATATGAACGTCTACCGATTTTGGCTTTCAATATTGCAGATTCTCGCCATGTACTATGGAGGGGGTATCGTTGGTTATGACAAAGACGTTGACCCTGTTCTCCATTGATCCATCTGACATCGTGATTGAAAGGTATGATCACAGATGGCTAGAAGCATTTTATAATTCGGTAAAATTATTATAGTTGTTCTTTCTTTTTCTCGATGTATGAGATTTCTGTGGTTAAGTCCCTAATTTGCATTGGCATCCTTGGAACAACCAAATAACTTTTTTAACTGAATTGAGTGCACTTTTCACTTTGGGGATTCCTATCATGGTTGAATAAAGTCCGCACAATGTAACCTCAAATTGTAGAATTATCTACAAGAAACGAACATATAGTTTTGTTTGTCCTCCTCGCGCTCTGTCTGTTTGTGTGTGTTCGTTCTTTTTGTGTTGTTTTTTTTCATAGTGACTGTTGCTTTCCTATGCGTCCAATAGTTGAAATGTATTTTGATTTCATCCTTATCGCTCAATTGTTTTTCCTTTTTTCAAGCCTAAGCTGTCAAATTGAATGGTTAGATGTTAAATTATGTTGTGCTAGACTGAATTAAATCTATTATGATGTTAAAAGTGTATTATATTGAAAAGTACTTACGTGGGTGATTTCAGTGTCTCCTTGTATTCAGTGAAAGCCAGCGATCTTCTTATGCACAGTATTCATCAGATGGAAGGATTCAAAGTTCTACTTGAAGAGCAGATCTAAAAATGTAATTATCAAGATATCAATGTTAAATGTCTAAAATCGACCCTCGTTATACATTACTTGAGTTCAAGTTCCGTGACTTCAACGAGTCAACCAGGGTGTTCATTGAAGTATCATGGGGATGAAAACCTCAGCAATTATTTTAATTAATATCATTAACAACATGTTTATAATGAATCCATCTTTTGCCGTCAGCATATTCTTTACAGTCAACTTTGTCATATGACCACAATATGCTTGTAATGGCAACATTTAGAATCGTTATTATTGGATGATGAAGAGGTGATGAATGTTATTTTGTGTACCATCTTGACGTCGTGTTTTTAAACAATAACGATGATCTCAGACCTGGAAGGTATGGGACCACATTTTCTTTGGAGACCAGGCTGGACTACACAAAACGGTAAATTATGATCTTATAATTTGGACAGAATACCGTACTCCGCTCCCTCCATCTCTCCTCCCCCCCCCCCCCTCTCTTTTTTCTCTCTCTCAGCCTCTCTCTCTCTCACTCGCCCTCAGTGGTCTTGCCTCTCTCTCTCTCTCTCTCTCTCTCTCTCTCACTCTCTTCCCCTTCTTTTTCTTCTTTTTCTTCTCCCCCTCTCCTCCTCCTTTCATTATATGTTTTTGTCTTAACGATTTAAGGTAAAGATCTCCTGAAATCTCATGTAAGATCGACGAAGCACTTCAAAAATATATATAAC
>JAMKCH010032543.1:0-76032 GCA_023653785.1 Ophioderma brevispina
GGTGAAATTTCACTGCTTTCTTAAAATAACGATGGAACTGGAGTGGCGAACAGAGATGGGCAAAGAGTTCCATATAGGCTAGGGGCTGCATTGCTAAAAGCCCTGTCACCCACTGGAGGAACAGTGAGGAACATGTTGTCATCTTCACACCGCAAGACTGACCTGCCAGGAATATAAAGAGAGGTATTCGGACAAGTATGATGGCAATTGTCCAGATACCCTTGTAAGAAGCATAAGCTCAGAGACAACACGCTCATAGGAGCTCTTTGAGGAGTGGGTATTTGGTGTTCTTCTGTCCTTCTTTGTTAGAGTATGGGATTGGCCTCTATGCCTTTGACCATTAAAATCCATATATAGTATTTTTGTTTTGTTAACATGCTCTAATTCAAGGTGGTAACCCCCTTCTGAGACCTTTAAACCTACAAATTGCCATATATCTGTAATGTAACACACAATTCATGATATGGCCACCTTCAAACAACCCAAAAAATTATGAGTTGTCAGTTACATATTTAGTTTTATCATCGTAAAGTTACAGGAAAAGTACAAAAATATGTCTTTCCCATTAATAGAAAATCATATCTGTCATTTTTGTTTCAACATGTTCACATCTGAAAATTGCCACCTTCCAAACCTTTAAAAAATAAATTGCCATATACCTAGGCTATCATCCAAGAACTGCTTAACAAGTGTAAATTAAAGTATGGTGAGATATGTCTTTGGCCATGAGAAACTCATATTTTTTTATTTAGTTAACATACTTAAAATCCAAGATGGCAGCCAAAATGGCCACATTACAAGATCTTTGAACTTATAAAATTGTGATGAAATTAAATACAAATGAATAACATACGATATTTGTCTTTCACTACTCTTTCAGGATCTTTAAAACCTATAAAACGCCATACATTTGTAATGTATTGACCCCATCGTAAACATCTTTAACCAAATAAAATGCCAAATATGACCTTCTAATGGTTAAAAATATATCTCGTACTTTTTACACTTTTATCGTAAATTTCAGGAATATGCTAATATTGATGTTTTTGAGATTTTTGAAGGTATTCATTGTGGCTGCCATTTTGAATTTTAAACATGTTTACAAAGCAAAGACATTAGATATGACCTTCTAATAGGCAACTTGAATACATAATATCACATACTTAAATTTTTTCTTTTATCAAAACGTATGGATGTTAACTACATATAGAGAGATTTGCGGTAATTTCTAGCCCTTTAAGATCTTTGAATGCAGCTATACCGGCCGCCATCTTGAATTGCGAGCCTGTTAAAAAGTGTCAGTGTCAGAAAATGTCAGATTCAAAGTTTAATGCATGGTTAAAGGACATAATGTCACAGTCAAAATTTAAAACCTTTTTACTGTTGCAGGGGCAACATATACCGACTATCACTACATGGTTGTGCATACATTTGTAGGAAAAACTCTTTTCTTGGCAGCCATTTTGAAATTCAAGAGGGGTTGCAATGTCAAAATGATCCGTTGTTGTAAAAGGTTATATTGGATTCTCGGGACTTGAAACATGGGTACTAGCCTTGGGCTATAGACACTAAAATTCCGAGTTTACTGGTATAGCCACAGGAGTGTGGGCAAAAAGGTCTCCACTTGCGGCCATTTTGAATTCAAGATGGCTTCAGAACCACATGGTCCATTGTTGTATTGATGTCTTATTGGATTTCTGGACTCCGAAAATATGCGTATACATAGATGCACAAAATCATGCCTCTACTAGTTTCAGAGAATGTATCCAAAAAACCCAACTCCTTGGCGGCCATTTGAATTTTCAGATGGCCGTCAAAGCCACATGATCTAATGTTGTTGCAGTGGATTGACACCCACCAACAATGGGTTTTGATGGTGGAATTACATTTTAGGGTGCTTAGAAGCAAGATATAGAACATTTTAGGTGGTTGGCGCCATTTTGAAATTATCCAAGATGGCTGCTTATATGCGTTTTATAAAAAATGCCAACATTGATTTTCTGTTCCTGTGAAAGCTGAAACTTTGAAAAAATGCAAAAATTAGCAATTACCATAGACAAAGCCAACAAATAGTAATATTTGAACAAGTGAAACCTGATGAGGTGTACGGTTTGATTAAAGTGATTTGATTAAAAGGTTAAATCTAGCTGTGTTCAAGTTTGAAAAGCCCTCTGAAAAAAATGTATTTTAAATACGCTAGTCTGCCAAACAAGCATGAGAAAGCTATGCTCCATAACAAAATAAAAATAGTTTTCCAAAATCACCCTGGTGTTTAAGTACCAAAAATTAAACATCGTAGGCCTACGGGAGGAGGGAGTAGTAGAGTAGTTTGCCACAGCTGCATATCGCTGCTCTGGACTCCGTGGCAGCAATATACAGTCTTGTCAGCAAGAGAATCGCAAGTTTCTGATTGGCTATCTTACCCACGGGATCCTACACGATGTTTGGTTTTTATCAGGGAGAGCTTGCTTGACCTGCAGTGTATCATTCATCACACGCTTACCGTAGGAGTGATAGGAGGACTACTTAAATCTCGAGCTTACGACAATGACAGGCAATGCTTCCGGATCAAACACGAAACAGGAATAGGAGGGAGTACAGTTTGAAAATCATTGGGGGTTCCCTTGGGTTTCGTGTTACAAAATGCCTGGTATATCTGGGGTTAAGCAATATAACTTTTCGAAAGTGATTTTTTTAAAAACCAATGAGGGTTAGAGGTCATTAGTCACAGTCTATGGGGATGTGAGGTCCCTCTCTGGTAATGGTTGTGACCAAGTATGGAGGTTAAGGCAGTGAAGACTGACTTACTAAAATCTATGTTTTATACTTTGTTACAAAAAAAACACCAGAAACAAATCTGTTCCAACTGACCAGCAGGGAACGAAGGATGGATCCGAAAGGATAAGTCCAAGTTAGTCACTAAAACAGAAAAATGGCAACAAGCAAATAAAGTGGACTCAACAATCAACACAATGGTAGGAAAAACATTAAAACAATTTGAATGATTTTAAAACCCGCACGTTTCAAAAGGAAAACCTTTCTTTTTAAGGGGGAATTAAAAAATTATATAATTTAATATGTCTTGTTGACGACCAACCTTAGTGCAGGGACGACGTAGACATTCTGACATGGGGGGGGGGAGGAGACAGGAGGATCGCTGGAGACCGACAAGTGTGCGCACCAATGGGCCAGGGAAAGATGAGTGGGGATGTACCCCCATTTAGGAGCTTAGAAATTTTTGAATTTTTCAAACCCAACGTTCATGCATTAGGTTAATACTTAATGCAGAAATTACATCATGGATCAAATCAGAAAGGTTGCTACTTTTTTGCAGAAAAAGCGATTCAAATGCTAGGGTAATTTTGGCTATTATCAAGCAAAAAGTGAACACACAGGCCTGAACATTGGGAACCATGGGTGGGGTGATTTATCGGTCAACCCCCCCCTTACCAAAAATATGGGGGGGAGATATTACCATCCCACCATCCCCGTCTTCCGCCTTTGCTCTACGGTGTTAAAATGAGTACATTGAATTGTACCAATCACGGTAGGCCTGAACAAAACACTTAAATAAAATCTGAATAATAA
This sequence comes from Ophioderma brevispina, assembly GCA_023653785.1. NCBI lineage: Eukaryota > Metazoa > Echinodermata > Ophiuroidea > Amphilepidida > Ophiodermatidae > Ophioderma > Ophioderma brevispina. The sequence goes on from JAMKCH010032543.1 coordinate 3,589, forward strand.
AAAGCCTGTGTAATAATAAAGCGGTATTATTATAAGAGGCATCAATAATGGAGACAGACAGCCAGGCCATGGAAACTCCGAAGGACAAATGCGCGGAACAGTGTCCAGGTTTTCCCGGTGCCTCATGATTTGGCGCGCCCTTTTTTTTGAGATAGGTCAACCAAATAGTATGGCGTCGGCTAGGCACGTTTATAAAAACTCAGTTATAAATCATATACCTTTGTTTTATAGAGAACTGGAAGAGAAAGTAATCCAATGTTCCCTTTTTTTTTTTAAAAAGTCATTAACATGCAACGCAGATTTAGTTCCTATTGATACATTTTTATGCAAAGTATCAGATTCATTACCTATTATTTGCCTTGTAAAAATAACAAATAGCAAAGCCCATTGCAGAGGTTGTCAAATAGGGGAGGTATGCCCCGAATAACAGGTTAGTGCAACGTGTTGTACAGCTTCAATGATTTAACTCCGGGTCGCCCTTTTGATTCGAAACGAAGAGATTGGTTGGTATTAAGGGAGATGAGCTTACTAAGGTAGGTAGGGGCAAACAACCATCCTTCGGCCTTGTAGTGGCAACAAAATTTTGAAACGGATTCTCTTGTCAACAGTAAACAGTGGACGTTGCGGCAGGAGGGTGAAATATGTTCAGACGTTTCGTACTGAATGAGAGAGCAGCAGAAATTGGCTCTCGAAGAGAGGACAAGATGTTTTTGGGTAAATTCTACCAAAGTGAGTTATTGACAATCGAACCTATCTTATAATGCCAAGAAGAAGCTTCGACAAACATTGCGACAGGCTTTCAGTCGATAAGGTCCGTCCAGCAAAACACCCAGATCCCTGGCTGAACTAGCGGCTGAAATATTCAGAGCCACCAATTTGATGGATGTAGTAGAGTGGAGTTAAACCGGAATTTGGAATGAAAGTGAATGATTTATGTTTTTTCATTCAGCATGAGTTCGTTCTGAATGGACCAAGAACGAATATCAGCAATGCATGACTGTAACTCATTACGGCTCAGAGTGGTAAGCAGAATGACATATGAAATAAAATGAGTGTTATCAGCATATTTTGTGGTGAATCCCTTCATGAGCATTGGTGACGTCACTAAGTGGGCTAGAGATACAGATACAAATTCAAATGGACCTTTAAACAAGACCCTTGGGGACACACCCAAGGTAAAGAAAGGCATCAGAGAGGGCATCTTCAACAACAAAAACTAGTCCTAAAGATAAACTCTCGAATAGCCATGCACCCGGCCATGCTGCAGGCTAAGCCTTTTTTTGAGGTTTATCTGCAGGGGTAAGGAATTAATTTGAAAACATTAGCAAGCTATATTGATCTCATACCTGAAAATTCTGACTGGAAAAATTGAACCCTAACCGTGCTTTTTCTGCATAAATAATTATTTTTGGTATGTTACATTTCCTTTAGAATCTGGCCATGAGGTGATCTGTTATCGTGGGAATTATATTCGGAATAATATTCTTATTCAGAATAAGTATTTTTAGACTGGCCGACTCGCCATCTTTTATTGTCCATGGGGGCCCCAGATCGGGGGCGGGGGGTGGGGGGGGTTGACTCTCACCAAATCGTACGTGTGCCTGGTGGGACCTCACAAAATGCTGACTTTCTCTATACCTATGTTTTAGACCCGTTTCAATCGACAAACCTGTAAAATTAATCTAATAATTTTCATTGATTTTCATTGAATTTTCCTTAATTATTAAAAAAAAGGGGGGATCAAAATTTCTTCTTAGAAAGTTGCACCCTTCAGGTATATTCCATCACATGGGCGGATTAGTATACCCATTATTTTTTCTGATACCCACCCATCGATAATATGAATTTGGCAAAAAAAACAGGCCCCAAAACCAAGGCTATATACGTTATAACAAGACATACTGAGACCCCCACCCCCCGGGGCCCAGATAGTGTACTATCGGGTTGGATCGGAAGCAAAGCATTAGAAATCGGCGGTTTTAGGGAAACTCGCCGTCATCAATCTCCAAAAGCACGCATTAATCGCGCTGACCTATCTGTGTTGCGTTTCGGGGCGCAAAATGACATGAGCCAATTTGGACGCATCTAGAGAAACATTATTTTAGTAATCATTACGGTAAGTACCAATTAGTACACTATCTGTGCTCAGTGGCGACAATCCACAGGGCAACGTAGGCCCGATATTGATAGTATATATGTAAGATTCAATGCTCATTGGTCAATTGGATCCCGCCTGTTAAAAACTTGGAAGCCCGCGATTACATACGTATTGGCGGTGGAGGCCAACACATAGAAAAACACATTGTTTTCATATTTCGGAATACGCACGTTCTTTTCGATTCGGGAAAGGTTCTTGCGGGCTTCGGAATAACGGAAGTCTCTGGCCTCAATTCGGAAAATAACGCGCTCTTGCTGGATTCGGACTAACGCAGTTTTTGCGGTTCGGCGAAAATAAGCAAGTTCTTGCTGGATTCGGAATAACAGCTAGTTCTCTGCGGATTGGTGATTCGGTATAACACAAGTTCTGCTCGATTCGGATAACGCGAGTTCATGCTGCAAGTCGGAAAAACAGCTTCTGTCGATTGGATAAACGCACCTTCGGAATAACGCAGTTCTTGTTCAATTCGGAAATAACACCCTCTTGATCTATTCGGAATAACGCAGCTTTTGCTGGATTCGGAAAAACGCAGCTTCGGAATAACGCGCTCATGCGTAAAGTCGGACAAATAAACCCCCTCGGAATAACGAAGTTCTGTGCTCAATTCGGAATAACACACTTTCGGAATAACGGCAGCTTGCTCGTTCGGAAGTAACCCCAGTTATTTGCTCTTTCGGAATAAAGCAGCTCGGAATAACGCAGCTTCGCAATAAAGTGCTGACCCCGAAATCTCAGCGTCCAAAGTCATGTTGGTTTTTGACGTGTTTTTTGTTTAAACACTATTAAGACTTAAAAACATTACAATCTTCTGAACAAACATACAAACGTTGTACATTACGTCACCCACATGGTTTGCAAAAAAGCTGTATTTCAAACAAGTTTGAGGGAAAAAAAGAAAATTGAGGGGAAAACGCATGATTAAAAATCTAAACCAGTATATAACTTTGTTTTATATGGTAATGTACATAGTCTAATTCCACCATTATTTAATTCTCATCTGAAAACTTAATGAGGTTACCTTACAAAGAGTCGAAACAGGGCATTAAGGTACAATCCTAAAAACTGAGCTAATAAACACAGTGGATTTACAGAGAATCAGATGATGAGTTCCCGTTTGGCATTGCCATATTGGTTGAACGTCATGTTACAATTTAAAAGTATAAGACCACAAGAGAGACGAGGGGGGTACGACCAACAGAAATAAGAAGGAAACGGCGAGGAGAGGGGGAGAGAGGGAAAAGGGATCGATTCAATTTAGCGGGTTTCACACCTAAATCTGTTTTTCCAGTGTCTCAGAAAGAATACACCCTAACTAATGGTGACCATAACTTCAAAAAAAAGGGTGGGGTGAGTATCGCATGATAAATTTACAAAGGAATCTTAAACACATTATTTTCAAATATTTTATGTAAACGGCACTCGATTGGTGCAGTAGTTTTGAAGAAATAAGCGATAAGTAAACACATGTCAATGGACACTTCATTCCAAGTTTTGTAATAAAGTGAATCAGGCACAACAGGCGAGAAATAATCAATACTTCTCTTCATTTTTTTTCATTATTTCTTTTAAAAGAAAATAAGATAATACATGATACGTTGCACCAGTTCAACATAATATTGCACATACATTACAAAAGAAATTTACATTTTTCTTTTTCACTTAAAAAAATGAATAAAACGAAGAAATGTCAGCGACAGCTTCAGTTCTTTGTGACAAATTGTGTTAATACCATGGCTGTCGCCAATAAGACAATTCCTTTTTCATAAATTTAAATTGCATGTCATCAGACAGCGTTTAGAATAGTTATGCTTTGAATTAATAGTGAAAAACGGAAGTAAAGTTTGATATTCAATAGGTTGTGCATTTTATAAAAATTAAGAAACGGTTTCAACCACCAATATTCACCTTTTCTGTTTGCTACGAATTGTTCAGATGTGTAGGATTTTCCGTTTTGATATAAAATGCTTTCAAGATATGTATATCCAGCATGCCAACAAATGACAAGTAAAATAAATGTTAAAAGTCAGTCAACCAAATCAATTCTTCAAGTCATAAGGAATACATGTGTGTACTCTGGCCAGTACTTCATATAATACGAGTAGGCAAACGCGGGAATTTTTGTGAATTTGCAATGCACTCACAATCATGCCATTTGGAATAAGATGTCTTATTAGATCAAAACTATTGTGAATTAACGTATTGTTCAATTTATCAACCTGTTTCAAGTATTGATTTTTACATTTTAAAACGTCTTACAAATTATTCTATGCAGTGCCACCCCATAGTTAACTAACAGGTATTTCACACTTTGTACCGATTTTATTGGTGTGTTTCTAATCAAGATGATCATTCTTATGATTTACCACTGTTTTTTTTTTTTGTTGGACTTTTGTATAATTGTCACTGGGTAGGTAATTGTTTATTACTTAATAAAAGAACAAAACGGCATTGAACTCAAAAAAATTACAAAGGCCGGTTCTTGGGGATATGAAACGAAGACAGCTTCTGAACAGATAACACAAGTTAACAGCGGTAGTTAACATCAATACCTGCATTATTGGGAGCAAACTGGAGGACGTGTCCCTTGAATGTGTTTACATAACTGCGCTTATTCTCTTCAAACTACTTGAACCGAATGGGGAGTGAAGGATGTTATATTAAAAATGGTAAAAAGTAATTGTGGTTTAAGATTCTTTTTTAAATTCCAAATGTGATACTTCATTTTTAAGTATGGCCGCCATTAGTTAGGGTGTAATTCTTTCTGAGGACACCTGTATTTGCTGTTATAGGCATATTTTAAAATTATTGGATTTGGCTCCATTTTGAATTTCAAGTCTGACTTAATGTCTACAAGTGCCATACACTTGTTCAATGGGTCATATAGTATATCTAGTAACTCCATAGTTTGATAATATAGGGTTGAATAGATAATTATCATTTATGGCGACGCCATCTTGGATTTCTCAAAATGCTCAAGGATGCCCAGGTGGTACCCGGCAGATTCTTATTCTACACACCCTAATCTATCATTTTCAGCAAAAAAAAATGTGTCCATATATCTCAATTTTACGGTCAGGCCATAAGTTGGACCATGGCTACCCGACTAAATTGCTTCCTATCAATAAGTCGACAAATAAAATACAAACTTACGCACAGAAAGTAGAAATACGACTGGTAGAACAAAATAGAGCTGCATCTGTTCGTGATATAAGTTGTATCAAAAACTGATTATTCACAGTGAGGAGATACATGCAAGACTGGCATTGATGCAATATTAGCTAGAAACATGATCACGGAGCGGGGTTTCCCCGTGCATTCTTTGTAAATACAGCGTGTCTTCAGCGTGACTAAGCGGTTGGGATTTCCCAAATCACGAGAATATTGCGCAAGGAACTTAGTACATTATAACACAGTAACACGCACAATATAAACAAAGGAGATTTAATTGCCACCATATCCGACAACAGCTACATTGTGGGGTTATCCGTGCTGTGGCATTGTGTGGGTAAAAAAAACGTGTAGACAGAGAGATAAAATCTCGCAATTAATTTTTTCATAAATTGGTGTCTCCAAGGCCTATATTAATATAATGATTGGTTTGTTGGTGTTTGTGTGTGTGTGTATGTGTGGTGCTTGTTGCGTGGTGCGTGTGTGTGCCTCGTGCGCGGTGTGAGAGAAAGAGCTTGGTGTGCGTGGGCTGTCCGTGTGGTTGTTGTGTATCAAACACACACACATATGGTCCTATTCAAAATTTGTCTACAATAAACGTACGCAATTCCAAAAGGATTTAAAAATTAAACGCATTTTAACTCCATCAAATGCATCGAAATTTTAAACGAGGTGGGGCTAGTTTAAGAAGCGTTTCAGTGTGTGCTTTCGTCAATGCACGGCTCATTGCACTGTTCCTGGCAATTGGCACGCAATGGTGCAACTCATTCTCGCCCAGTTGGTGTAGACCTAAACACTACGGAAAGCCATGACACACTTTGTGCGTGCAACCATTAAAACACGATAGGGCCTTTTACACCCGGTGTAGCGTCTTTAGTACGAAGATGTTACTCTTGTTTAAAACTTCTTGTTTAAGTAGGCAAAATGTTTAAATATTTAAACGCGTTTTGCTTAAACGCAATTTTAAATTGCGGGGCGATTTTAAGCAAATCGCGTTTAGTTAAACAAGATTTTGGAATACAGCCAAATCTTTCGAAAGTACGTCCCTATGGTTCCCCTCACAAACATGGCCACTTGCTTCTTGTGCTTTGTAATAAAGTGGACAGGCCTGGTTTTCCCCAATTCATCCGGAGCCATCAATTCTAACAATTCTATTGAACTAAAGTGGCTAGGTCAGTCGGCTTCTTATTTATAGACTCCACGTCAGAAAATGCTGATGACCTCCAGAAAGCTCTAAATTCACTTCACCATAGTGTAAACTTGGGACCATGGAAGTTAACCCAAGTAACACAAAGCGTAATATTCGCGAGGGGCCAAAATCAGAATAAACCAATCTCCTTTTTGGCAAGACATTATAAGTATTTTGATGATTATGTCTATCTTGTATTATAGCCGCCCTTCATTTGATGGAAACTTCAAAAAACTATATGTAAACAAATTTCACAGCGCCAAACGTGCTATGTTATGCTCTTCTTACAAAATCAGCTAAACTCCATTTACCAATTAATATGACCTGTGGATCTCTTTGATACCCTTGTTCTTCCAATTTTTACTTTATGGATGTGAAATCTGGGGTACTGATAATATTATGCATGTTGAAACTTTTTATAGGGACTTTTTAAAAAGACTTTTAAAATTAAATAAGTATACCATTAATGGTATGGTATATGGAGAAGTTGGTAGATTTCACCTTAGCAGTACAATCGCTCAAAGAATGATAAATTTCTGGGGTCGAATCATTTCTGGCAAGCAAACCAAATTTTCTTTTATCCTCTTCAACCTTACTAAAGTCCTTCATGAAGACCCTTCTAACAACTTTAACTCAAAGTGGATTGCAAAAATTAAATCAACTCTCGATCAATGTGGTCTTAGTTTTGTGTGGCTAACTCAAAATACAGGAGATCTAAACTGTAATTGGTTAAAGAAAAAGATTCAGCAACATTTTTCAGATACCAATAGGCAAAATTGGTGCTCAGAGGTCTATAACAATAGCGGCTGTCTCAACTATAGAATTTTTAAAAACAATCTTTCTTTTGAAATGTACCTTACTAAGTTAGATCATTATGATAGAATAGCTTTAAGTAGATTTAGATGTGGAAATGTTAAGCTCCCTAGTAATTCAAGTAGGTTTAGCAAAGAGGCTGTTGATAATACTTGTAATCTTTGTAACCAAGGATTAATCGGTGATGAATTTCATTACCTTTTTACCTGTGAGACATTTAATAGTGAGAGATCATTATATTTAAACCCTTATTTCACCAATCGCCCGAACACTCTGAAAATGTCACAACTCTTTAACTCCAAAAATCTTAACGTAATCAGAAACCTTGCAAAATTTGCCAAAATTATTGATGCCAAATTTAGATAATTTCTTTCACTTTTTCTCCTTTGTTTTGGTTGCTTTTTATTTATCTTTTTGTTTTGTTATTACCACTCTTCTAATTGCATCATCTTTATTGTGTTTATCACTTATCCACTGGTCAAGCCAATATCTTTTCTTGTTCATGTCTAGATTTTTTTTTTATTCGCTCCCTACTTTTATACTTTTTGTATGTACTTATATATAAATCTTATTTTATATTGTTACTATATTTTTGTAATGTGTGCTAGAGCGCCATCTATTTACGTGCTCATTGTATGTTACTGTATCTCTCATACCCCGGAAGGGGTCGATAGAGATGGAATAAAATGACACGTTTTCGTGTCAGCTAACTAGCTAACTAACGTAAGCTGGAAATTCCCCGTCTTGCGCAGATTCACATTAATGATGGTTGTTAGCTATTGTAGTGTTAGTGTATGAGCAGTAGTAATATCGCTGTCGTTTTGGTAAATTTTACCAATTATCTAGTAAATATAACTGATGGTGTAAAGAATCGTATCTGCTCTTCTGGTTCTTGTTTACAGGTAAGTTTTAAATAATATTTGAAAAGAAAATTCATTTTACTCGTTCAATGAGTAACTTACTCTGTTGGTCAATGTACTTACGTTTAACCGACGTATTAGTGTGGTTTGGTGTGTATTCCCGTAGGATTTTCATGCTAAAATTGATATTGTTGCTGTTAGGGTTTCAATAGGACCGGGAATAGGGCCTAAACTGTAAGGAAATGATGGGGTGCAAATTTTCGGACTGATCATGCCCCCTCCTGCAAGGGGGATAATGTTAGTACAGGGAAACATTTAAAATCGAGTCAAATTTTAATGCACACTAATGCGTTCGTCTCCTCATAAGGATTAGAAAAAGTATATATTCGCCTATAGGTTCCAACATTTAGTTAAGGCGGAATATCCCCATAATGCTCCTTCTCTTCCTCCAATCTCTTACTCAGGACCCTTTTATCTCCGGGGCCCAATTCCCCATTTCTGCAGAAACTGGAGAAACTACAGGGACATGGTCCAATCGGTAATAGCCCCGTTCCCAGATAATCCCAATTTTGGTATTTGAAGAAAGCTAATATTTTTATCATTTACCCTTTGAAATCTTGGGCTAAAGGATGTTTGGTTTGGATGTTATGAGCGAAAATGTGCCCCATTTCGGTTGACCAATATTAATTTTACACAGAGCTCGTTGGGGATTACAAAATAACGATTTTAGCCCTCACATCAAAACCAGGGGCGGCGCCAGGGGGGTGGCAGGGAGGGGCAGCCGCCCCCCACGAGAGTTTCAACATTTAGGAAAAAAAGGGGTTTTATGCAATAAATTGCACAAAAATTAGAGGTTTTTAACCAAAATGAGTTCATTTTGTACTGTTTCGACCCCATGATGTTTCGCCCCTCCTATGATTTACCCTGGCGCCGCCCCTGATCAAAACGGATCGAAATATCGGCGCGAAACTTTACAGATGGGGTTTTGGAGTGAAGGTCATTCTATGAAGATGAAAACTTTATATACTTAAATCGGGTCATTCCCCTTTAATGAATATCTTTCAGAGCTTAATATGCCATTGTGTCAAATACGGAAAGAAGTGGGTCCAATATTTAAGAGAAAACACAACTCATCTTGGGCTCATAACACGTGTCACTGATTCCCACGCAAAACGAAAGTATACTTTAATCTTCAAGGGCCCCTCCAGAATCGCTTTTTTCGGACTCCAAAACTGTTTATTTTTTTTCTCTACAACTTTCGCCCCTCGCCCCCCTCCTCCCCCCCCCCCCCCAATTAACTCGTTATTCTAGAAAAAACTAGTGCAGGTCAATAGGCCCAGAAGGGATTCAAAGTTTAAGTATAGAATAACAAACCACCGCGGGACCCATGACGAGGGTCACTGAATCCAATGCCATTATAATTTTGTATCTAGGGCCCCTGGTAAATGGCACATAGTGATTTTTAAATGCAGACTTGCCTATATAGGGCCTCTCGCTTATCGGTATCAGGCAGGTTAGAAGGGCCCCAGGATTAATAAATGCAGCGTCACAGCATTAGGCCTAGGCATTGTTTTGAAAAGCTACGCGCCTCTCCCCCCCCCCCCCCCCCCCCTTTTTTTTTTTTTTTTTTTTTGAAGGGGGAAACAGTCCGAAAATTTGCACCCCATCATTTTCTGACAGAAAACAGCAAGAAAATCAACTTTAGCACAAAAATCTTACGGGAACTGTTTCATTGACATACCAAACCGCACTATATACATTCCGTACATTGAACATTTAAAAATCAGAAAGAGATCTTGCATTGAAATAATTACCCAAAGTTGGTTCGATGTTGAAATTTTAGCCCGGGGAGGGTTCTTATGGGTTTGTTGGGTACCCATGCTCGTTCCTGGGGTTCTGAAAGTGAAAATATTGAAAATATACCCCTAACGAGACCAGTTTTCGGTGAAAATATACCCCTAACGGGACCAGTTTTCGGTGAAAACATACCCCTAACGGCGCCAATTTGTAGTAAAAGTATACCCCTAAATAAACAAATATAAATAAATAAATAAATAAATGCAAGTATTTATATAGCGCTTTATACAATTAAGTCTCAAAGCGCTTTACATTTATTCCGCTGTCACTAGGATAAATCACAATTTTCACATATACCTTTAAAAGAACCAATATTACAAGAAAAATAACACTTGTGCTACTGTAAGAAAAAGGGCACACTCAAGGTCAATTTTGATAACAAATTTAGGTTCATTTTCCTATTTTTATCACTGGACCAGTCACAATCTTAACTGAATTTGATACCCCAGAGATTATTGTGAATTTGATACCTCTAGCGGTAGTCCCGCAATAGCAGCTAGTTCCGCTTTTTTTGGAACGAGTATGGGTACCCGACCAAAATCCAAGAACCACCCCCCCCCCCTTGGGAATTTTAGAAGAATAAGTTATAAGATTAAGATAACTATATTTTAGATACGCGGCTGTATACAAGTATTGATACATGATAGGCATTATTCAAAAAAGGCTACGAACCGAATGGATTCATTAATGAAAACACCTTAGTACAACTGCAAAACTGGACCATAAACACCAAGTCGGGTCCAAGTTTATCGGTGAATCGGTGTGGTGATTGAAATTTAGATTAAACAACCGGTCGGTGTTTGCTGCAACAATTTTAATTATGCATTTTGGTGATCTGCTTATGAAATATTATGACATATTGTACTAAACAATAACTATTATGGAGAATTGGGTTATAATTTCCACGCTGATTTTAAGCAGAATTTCTTCAAATGAGTATGATCAAATAAAATGTAATGGCGCAAAGTCGAACATAAATTGTTTTTTATTACATGGGAACAATCTTTTATCCTCACCAGCTCAGAACACGTTGGTTATTCTTTTTGTTTGAAATGCTTGCTAGTTCTATATCAGGGTTTAGTCTTAGTTGAACTTGTAAACAATTAATTAACCTTTGAAATATTTTTTTTTCAATTATACACACACTGGCCAAAGTATTGCAAACAATCAGAACATTAAATCATAATAGGACTCATAATCGTCGGCGGAAATCCCGGCGGATGGGTATATAACCCCCCAAACTATTTATGATGAAAAAGGTGGGCTGGTCAATACGATCACCACCCCCCCCCCCCATGTCGATGCCCTTCATGTGTTTTTTGATAAAAATAACATATTTTACCATAATATTTTTAAATGGTACATTTCCGCGCACATTTTTGTTCTAATTACAATTACATAAGGGGTTTGGGTCATATAATACTTCCCGCCATAATTTTCTTTCAAACTTCGCATAAATACCAGGTTTCCATCGATATGAATGAAAATTCAAGTAAAAAATTGGGGGTCACCGATGTCACTTGTTGAATTAAAACATTACAAATCACATTTTTTTCGCCAAATTACACTACATAAGTCGATGGAAAAATCATTTTTTTCGAGGACATTGTTGGTTTAGCTAAAAATTTTGCCATAAGTTTGTTGTGATTTTTTTATATAAGTGGCTACTAATATAAGCTTTATTCTAATAAAACAATAAAAACATGCGGGTCACGAGTCCCTTTGAGAAATTCATGCGAACAAAAAATCTATTTTTCTTGAAAAATTAACCCCTGCGACATCTTATAGTGCGTATAGCGCCCAAAAAACACCGAATAATACGCAACGTGCTGATCGCAGATCTTGAAGTGTTGCGCTCGATTTCTAATAACATAATAGAATTCTGTGGTGTTGCGTTGACCCAGCGCGTATCCGACCACCCCAGCCATCACTCTGTGGCTTACATGATGCACATAGCCATGCAATTGAATCTTTGGCATATTGTCAAATATTAGTGTTTCCTTTTTTCGTTTCTTTGTGCTTTCCTTTTATTTATTCTTTCGATTTATATTCGTTTCGCCTTTTTTCTATCTTTTACGTTTCGGCCTCCGAGTTCTCGTGTTTTCATACTTTTTGGTTCATCCTATATATCCTGCAGTTTGTGGCAGGAAAGGCGGCATCACTCCCGTTTTCGACCTCTTATATTGAGGGTTTTGATAGATGTTATCTTAAAACACCGACATATCAATGGGATTCTTTCTGACCTCTCGAATTTCACAGAATATTTCAACTAAAATAACTATATTTAGTGTAAAAATAACACTATTCGAAGGGCACCCGTCCCACAATAATCACAAACATTTTTCCAGCACATATGAATACCGAACCCAAATTCGGAACATTAGGTACGCTCCAAGCTTTCTTCTCTATCGATTATGAATTAGTATACCAAAAACAATAATAAAGTAACTGCATAGCCCCATGTCTCGTATCGGTTTGGGACATGTTATATGAATAATTTAATGTAGGCCCTTTGCGTAATGTCCCAAAACACTATGCCTACTATAAACTAAAAATTAACAAATATACTGTGTCATTTTGTGACATATTTGATTTTATTTTTAGACCGTGTTTCCTAAGATAAATCCGCTTTTTCATTCCATCCATTGAATCACCCTAATCAGAGATCTGTCAATTGAACACACAGGAATAAAATTCTTTGAAGGTTCAAAGAACTGAAACTTAAAGCGGCACTGACACAACTATAGCTACACATTTTTCATTCATCTTGTAAATGGGGCTTTCACCCCAAAACCCATATTGTAAAGTTTCGACCGATAGTTCCAGCCGGGTGAAGTGAGAGCCTAGAACACGTATTTTGTAATCCCCATGAGTCCAGTTTAAAATTAATATTGGTCGCCCAAAATGGGGCATAATTTTCGCTCATAACACCTTAGCCCTTATATTTTAACAGGGTCAATGAGCAAAAATAGTTGAAAATTTACTACTGACACTAAGGGGACAGCCACAAATGTGTGGACAATGTTCTAATGGGGAGGGCCAATAATGGGGAGGGCCAAATTTCCTCTCCCCCTTCCTCCCACTCCAAATGACAGGAGGAACACAATGAAGAAACTATGTTGAACAAGAACAATAAAATAAGGTATGGTTGGTGTTTCACATGCTTCATTTATTTTTCATCTGCCCTATCTCCAGCTGTTGCATTCACCGGAAAAAAAGTTTGCCAATCATCTCTGGCGAATGTCTAATTAATGTCATTCCACCCTACTCGCGCTCTCGGTGTTATTCGGTTTTTCGGAAAACGTTTTGTAACGGCGGGATGTGCGCTCTTGTCTGTTTAATCGCGGGCATCGACGCTTCAGGCTGCGGAAGACATTCGGAAGATATTGGAGGTGGAACGATGCCCAAGATGAATATGACCCACTCCTTAAGGTTTTCTAGGTTCTGAATGGCAACTTATTATCGCGCGTCGCGCGCATATATGTTGCTAGTACGGATCTTGTCCAGCAAACCCTGTTTCATTCATAATGTTCATCAACCCCCATCCCCCCATGTCCAAAGAAATTTACGACCGCCACTGCCTCAATAATCCAAGTTGTTAAAATTATAAAATGGATTTTTTGACCGCACATAGGTTTCATGCCGGGTTGTGTTTTTTCATACGAGGTTATTCCCCAAATCCAATACATTTTGGGAATCCTCGTGACTATATAGAAGGACGATATGGCATACATTTCAAAATTATTGGAGCATTTTAAAAGTTTGACCCCTGTGTAACCTTAAATCGGCCCCTATTGAAAAAGTGACACCACAATTTGAGATTACTAACTACCTAGCGTTGATATAGAGGGTCCATACTAACTACCAAAGGTGTCAAACTTGTAGTGAGGGGTAAACGATGATGTTTGACCTGGGTCCGTGCTCCTCCTCTAGAAGAAGACGGCCTAATTTCCCACCTATAAAAGTAATCGTCTACGGAACTTACTGGAACACTATGCTGGCTTTGGCCTAACTCGTTTTTTTTTTCTGTTGCTTTATTATATTGTCATTGTCAATTTTACATACATTTACCAATATACATTTTCATTTACAATGAAATTCCAATCATAACAAACAAACGAAGGCAGGAGAAAAGGGTACATACAGGCAAATACAATTCCATCATTCAAATAATGATTTCAAACAACCCCATATTCCATTAAAGATATCCTCTTTCAGATTGACCTTTGCATTATACCTTTCGATCTCATAGTATGATTTTATATATGATTTAAGTATGTGAATCTCTGGGATCCGTTGTTTTGAACGACAATCATAGATAAAAAAATTTGTTAAAATAATTATCAAACAAATGACCATTTTACAATTTCCACTTAACATATCATCGGTAAGTCCTAATAGAATTGGTTTGTCCTCTAAAAAGACCCTCTGGTATATCGAAATTCCTTTATCCTCCACAAATTTCCAAATCTTTTTCACCTCTATACAATATACAAATAAATGCTCTACAGTTTCCTCTTCTATATTACAAAAAGTACAAAGATTTAATTGCAGTGTCATTTATGGGCGAATAATGTGTCCGAGGTAAGAAAAACTAAATAATGGGTGAAGCGCAGCCGAGCCCATTATTTGAAAGGTTTTTTTTTTCTGGCCGAGGATACATTATGAGCCCATGACACTGCAAAACCCTTTATTTCTATTCTATTACCTAAAACAGCTTCATTTAATAAGAAAAATGCATTGGCGACCCATTATTGCAGAATAATGGGCAGTAAACTGACCAATCAGAGTTCTGCATTTTCAATAATGGGCAGCAGAGGTAATAGAATACACCTTTTAATCTTCATCTGACACAGAAGTCTATTTGTTGCTATAATTCTGTGTAAAATTTTATGGTTTTTTTTATTAATTTTACCATTCCCTTTTTTTAACCCGTTGACACCCGGGGAGGTTCGCAGGGGTTTGTTGGGTACCCATGCTCGTTCCAGGGGTTCTGGAAGTACCCTAACGGGACCAATTTGTCATGAGAATATACCCCGAACGGGACCAATTTTTAGCGATGGTTTTTAGGGAAAATATACCCCAAACGGGACCAATTGCGGGAAATTATACCCCTTGCGGGACCTGTTCAAATATGGTTGGGGAAAATAAAAGAAATACCTTAAAATATCTAATATAATAAGAAAAATGACACTTGTGTTACTCCAAGAAAAATTACACACTCTGGTGTTTATTTTGCTGAGATGTTTAGGTTAATTTCCTATTTTTATCATTGAACCAGTCACAATCACAACTGATTTGATACCCCTTGCGGGACTAGAAACTTGCATTATTGTGAATTTTGATCCCTAGCCGGTAGGCCCGCCTTGCAGCTAGTCCCTCTTTTTTTGGAAACGAAGCATGGGTACCCACCCCAAAAAAAAAAATCCAGAACCCCCCCCCCCGGGGCTGGACATCTGCTCCCCAATTTTCACTCTATAAAGACTATTTATTTCAGCATTAATTTGTGCCGCAGTCATATCCAAAAATGAACATGGATCTCTTAAACAATCTACTTCTCGGAGCCATCGACGGTTTTGACGACCCCGTACCAGTAAGTAATACTTGTATTTGAAAATGTCTTTCAGGATGGCAGATTTCACGACTGTAATCCGTACTTGAGTACCGGTGTAGAAGTAATCAGAGTCCGCCGTAACCATAGTCCGGCTACAGCGGTAAAGAATATGGCACTCAATTCAGTTGACTCTTCGCGCAACATTAGTTTCACGCCCTATTCCGTTTAATATCGCCTATGGAGCACGGACTGTGGCTCCCGGCGGACTATATCTGCTTTCACACCGGTTTAGACATAAATAATTACTTCTGATTGGAATATCTTTAATTCTTGGTATATAAATTTGTGAATGAATACGAAATTTCGTTATAAAGATTTATAACATGCTTAATTGTAGTGGTGCAAATTATGGACACAAACAAACAAACAAACTGAAAAATAATAATGTTCATTAGTTGTACTTTGCGATGGACAATAACATCTTGACTTTATTTGTAAAGTAGCCAGATTTTTAAACTCCAGCACTTCATAATTCAGAAGTTTGTTTACCACAGGAAAATGTTAAGAAAAGGTATCACGATCGCATTAAATGACTCATGACACGAGGATTTTTTTAATGAAGCAGTATAATATAGACCAAAGTAACAGTATTGGTCTTGGGAGAAGAATATTCTGAATAATCAATATTAATGTCTTAATAATATTTTGGTTTATCGCAATATAATCTTTCCCCCAAAATAATTAGAAGTTATATACCAAACGTCGCTACATTATTTAACGATAAGTATATTCTACCTTCAACAATTGTGTATAGGTTGATTACAAGGGGCGGAAAATCCACTACAAAACCAAACAACGAATTCATAGTTTAAGTGAACCAATTAAGACTGACGTCACAATTTGGGATGAAGACACTGACACTAGCGTCAATGTACACCATGCAGGACCTAAGGATGAAGCCATTGAATTGGCAAAAGAAAAACTGTTTAAGAGACTGAAAGAATTTGGAGTTATCAACACAGAACAACATCGAAGGTCAACAGATGTAACCGAAGAGACGCCTAACATTGACCAACTGAAATCTGCAGATCTAATCACGCACGAAACAATTGGACGCGGAGCATTTTCTGAGGTTTTCCGCGTCACGTTCAAAGGCGGTTCTTATAGAGGTCACATCATTGCAGCTGCTAAAAAACTTAATATATTAAGAGAGTCAGAGGTCCATATACTCCGTAAGGCAGAACATCCTAACATCGTCAGGTTCATCGATTACATTGAAGAACCGCTGATTAACATCATTGTGACTGAGTTAGCCGACGAATCACTCCGCGCACGTTTGAACAGAGACCAAGTCAGTGGCGCACTACAAGACCAATGGATAAGGGAATCTACCGAGGCCATCCAATATCTCCATAATGGAATACCGGATGTGAATGGAGTGCGCATACCTGTTGTTCATCGGGATATAAAGGGTGCTAATTGTCTTCTATTTGGAGATAGATTGAAAATATCAGATTTTGGCATTGCCAAAGAGGTAGACCATACTACAGGTAAGGTAGGACTAAACGGACTTGTAAATTGATAAAAATTGAGTGAAAATGAAATTACGACAGCATGGTTGGGTCAAATTCCTGTCTATTGGCCGATATAAATTTCCCATAATTCATTGTAAAGTGATATGATGACGTCACACATACACATGTGTACTTGCGTTGGAATTACGTCATCTGGACACTGTACAATGAATTAAGGGAAAGGGTAAAACAGTCAATTAAAAAATCGGCTTATTTAAAGCCACTATCAGTCATCGGAAAGCCTATTTCATTGTCTTTAATTTTCTGCAAAGCTAATTACAATCGGTTAAGTATAGACCGACTACAGTCTTTTGAATCAAGTAGTCAGCTTCCCCCCATCCACGGATGCACCGATTCCCATTTGAATGCACGGCGGCGACCAGCTAAGCAAATGACTCCCAAAATTATGATAGGGGATGTCTATGTTTATGTCAAATAAAGTGGTATCTAAAGGTGTAAAAGACAGTGATAATGGTAAGTTTTATTTGAAACACCTTTATCAAGATGTGGTATATTGTGATCTACAAATATAGACAATGCTTTAAACCTCAAAAGGTTATCACCGATGTCTGTTCCTTCATATGGTATGATTCATTCAACTCCTCCAGAAACTGATACATATATCAAGTTAATTTATTTTTCAAATGATCGTTATGAGTGATGATGACGTAGAAACGTTAAGAGGTAAATTATGACTGAATTTTGTGTGTTTAAATAGCATCACATTTATTCTGCATTCAATAAATAGTCCGATTTTCTTCTGGACACCTGTTTCCTTCGATGAACGCCGTTCATGTGAGTGAGTCCGTGGACAGAGCGTAAAACCGACTACTTGATTCAAACGACCGTAGCTTGGTCTATACGTAACCGATGTGAATGATCTTTGCAGCAATTAAAGATAATGAACTAAGCTAGCTTTCAGTTGATACCACGTGCGTTAGATATATTTTACTTAAAAATTCAAGATCCCGGACACAATCGGGGTCAAGTTTTTTTTTGACTAACCCTGTATTTCCACATGCTCACATATAAACCTAACACACTCTCTTTCTCTCTCTCTCTCTCTCTCTCTCTCTCCCTCTCTCTCTCTCTCCCTCCCTCTCTCTCTCTCTCTCTCTCTCCATCAATTAGGTTGGTAATATGTAAAAAAATACGATATATGCCCTATATTGCTTTACGTGTTTCCGTGCAAATGCCTCGCCCAGGACCTATTTTTCTCCCGCACTTTTACAAGAATATGTCTCTATTTTTAAGGTACTATCTCCCGTAAAGGCACAGAGCCCTGGATGGCACCAGAAGTTCTTGGACTAGGCGTGTCCGAATCGACGTTCTCAACGGCATCTGATATCTATGCACTTGGCGTTTTGTACTGGGAAATATTTACGCAAGAATTGCCGACAGCACTCCAGGACGATAAGGGGGTTCGCCTTTGGGGACAACCAATCACAAGGCACCGATTTCCCGCCTACATTAGGCAAATACTACCGCTGTGTTGGAGACAAAACTACAAGGATCGTCCAACCATTGGAGAGGTTATCACACAACTTCCCTAACTAGGGTATTGTGATATTCTTGAGATCATTAAAGAGCAACTTACGTGAAATCATGATCCTGGTCCCCATGGCTCAACCCATCTTATTCAAGATGTTTGTATCATTGAAAATCTTTCATTATATTGTAACTTACGTCAGCTTGTTTAGTTTTGCTGAATTACTTTGAAAGAAATCAACAACAACAACACAACAATTGTGAGCAATACAAGCGTTCAGCAGAGCCATTCATATTAGAGTCATTCAATGCCACACGTATTAAAGGCTGACTCAGATATTTCAAAATATATTTATTTTGTGTAATAATAAAAAATACACAACTATAGTCGATTCGCGTTAATACGTTCGTCCCCCTGGAGTTTTGATCCTATTCAATTAAGTCGGAGAGCGAAAATGAAAGAATTCAAATGCACGTGCCACACCGGATTATCTTGGAGGACACTCAGGTCTTAACATTCCTCACAATAACAAGATGAACAGAAGTCTCTGCGCCTCATTGAATTTTTCACCTCCGCAAGAATGGTACGGGGTCACATATCAGATGAATCGAGTATAGAACTAATGATAGTAACGTAAAACGCACAATTCCAAAGTTTGAGATGATTCGGATTTTTCGTTTTGATGCAGTAAACAATTATGTATAGTATTACGTGCCATAGGATACTGTGTATAACAAAAATTCCGGATCCGTAATTTTATAACAAAGATGTGATTTTCTTTATGAAGGACTTCGATTTGAGCTTAGCCATTTCACACAGTGATTAGTAAATGGACAAGCATTATGTATATGCAAAAAACACGATTTGTTTGAAAATTGAGGGCGCCCTCCTCGGCAAATCTCGTCAACCTTTATTTAATATGACAATCAAATTTCCGCGTACAATCAATTGAGACCTTCAATGTGCACCTTAGAATAACACAATCTGCTACCTGACCACTTAAACGGATATTTAAAATTGTGTTGTGGGACAGACGGTACTTTAATCTTCTATATTCTGCACTAAGATATGGACAATCTTGTAATCTGAAGTAAATATTCGTTTATTTATTGAGGTTAATTTGTGAAGCGGTCATTTCGGTATTTGAATATAAAACCTAGTATCATATAGTCTCGTTGTATTGACAATCGTTATATGGGACAAACTGTAAAATGACGTCATATTGGTCAAGACGTCAATCAGTTCCTTTTTTACCTCCTAATAAGGCAGTAATTTATTGTAATTATATCACTGTTGGCAATCATTTGAATATGATTCATCACGGATCAAAACTTACGTGTTATTTCTCTTTTTGTGATTTTTGTTAAAAATTATTATTATTCGAAAACAATTATTAGGTTCTAGAGGCGTATTTACTTCTTGCAGTCGTAATGATCATGTCTCTACTGTTGTCTATGTCCCGGTGTCATATAATACAGTGTCCGTGTGACTGAGTGTCCTACCACGCATCTACTGTCTATTGTGTTCTCCATTGAGTGCTGTACGCATCATTTGTTTCAGTACTGTACCCAAATGGCCTCGTCTACAAGGTCAAGGTTTATTCCGTACATGTTGCTATGGTAGCTAGGACACTCTCTCATGGGGGACACTCAGTTTCTTTACACCGGGTCTATGTATAAGGTAAATAAAGAGATGTTGATCATCGGCAACTGAGGTTTAGTTAACACGTTATTTTGCTGGTAACAGAAATATTACCAGCCAAGTAACGGGCGTAATCGCTCTTATTTGGGTACAAATACCTAGAATAAACATGCCTATACAGTTTTGCTCTTCCTTTTCTTCTTGCAGATTCCTCTAACATCAGCGCTGCAGAAGTACTAGCATAGTCAAGGCAAAGTGATTTTGTCAAACTACGGCCTTTCAATCTTTCTTGAACTTGATATTTTGGTGCACTGATATTTAGGGTAAACGGGTAAAATCTTAGGGAGGGCGAAAAAATTACACGATTAGCTCATATAGGTAAAAAACCTCATTTTAAAAATAAGTTATTGCTTAAAACAACTTTTTTTCTGAATTTTGAAACTCTTAGGGGTCACCTTCCCCCTGCCACCTTCTGGCGCCGCTCCTGCTGATATCACCCATATCACCATATCAGGGTATATCACCCATGTCATATACACCCGGGGGGTTCTTGGGTTTTGGTCGGGTACCCATGCTCGTTCCAAAAAAAGAGGGACTAGCTGCAAATGCGGGACTACCGCTAGGGGCATCAAATTCACAGTACAAGGTTTATTTTTCTCATATATTGGTTCTTTAAAAGGTATATTTTTTATTCACGTATTGAAAGCAGGTCCCGCTAGGGGTATAACTTTACCGGAAATTGGTCCCGTTGGGGGTATATTTTCACCGAAAACGGGTATAATTTAACTGAATACTGGTCCCGTTAGGGGTATATTTTCACTGAAAATTGGTCCGTTAGGGGTCACTTTCAGAACCCATGGAACGAGCTATGGTACCAAACCCCCCCCCCCCCCCCCGGGCATACAGCTTGTAAATGAGTATGATTTGAACTATATTTGATCCATTCCCATACCAACAAGAACGCAGTTATCCGACTGTAGAATGTATGTACGTTGTAGAATCCTCTCCAACTCTGTGTGTGGTATCTGATTCGACTCTTCTACATGCTTGCTGGTGGGAACGAGAGATTTGAGAGTTTGCATACACGTGACTTCTCTAAAGCATCTCAGAGGTGTTAAATGGTTGAAAGGTCAGGGGATGCCGCTGACAAGGAAGGCAGATGATGTGGTTGTCAAGCAGAAACTGTGATTACTTTGCTGGATGAAGTCTTACATTGACCATTTTCCTGTATCATTAGGAGGACAGCTGGTATCATCTTTAAATGTACCAAAGAGACAACTCCGATCTTCCAATGATTATCTGACTACCTTATCACTAGAGTATTAGCTGGTGATAGAACTTTCACAGTATCTGCATCAAAAGAATGGAATAAGCTTCCTGTATTTATTAGACAATCTTCATCTACTGCTATTTTCAAAAAATCTCTCAAAACTTATTTGTTTCCATAATGGTGCAAATGCTCGTTGTATTGTATTAATTGTTGTCCTTTATTCTTTTTTCAGTGTTGCCTTGTGTGGTAACACCCATAGTTGTTGTCCTTGTTGTCCTTACTCAATTTCGGTGTTTTATTGCAATGGCCCTTTTGTCATTGCGCCATGAATTAGGCCATTTCTCTATTTCTTATTGTACAGTGATTGTTAAAGGCATTAGTTTACCTATATTATAATTATTATTTTTAAATTTTATGTTTAACTTGTTTTTAATTTATCTTGCACTTACTTTGCACTGTACTTTGTAATGTACATGTAATTTACTCTGTAAGCGCTCTGAGCCTTTTGGGCATGGCGCACTAAATGTTGTATGTATGTGTGTATGCCTGCGATTAGGCTAAACAAAAAAAGAGAACATGTTTGTTCCAACTAGGCCGCGCGCATTTTGATTTTGGAGTCATTTTAGCCGCATTTAATTTTTTATATGAAGACTTGGGAAATTTTGTTTTTTTAGACAAAAAATGCCTTAGGGAAAGAAATATATTTTTTAAAAATAAAGCGATCCCAACTCGATATTTTTGCTTGATAAACTAATAATATTACAGTAAAATATGGTTTGCAACTGATTTTACTTGCTATTTCATGTGATTTGAGGCATTTCTGTGCAAAAACCTTAAATAAATAGTCTAGCAGATTATATGGGTTCCCATGCACCCCCCTTAAAACTAATTCTAACATGATTTTTAGAACAACTATGCCATCTTCTTCAAGAATTCTGATGTTACCAAAATCAAATATTGTCCCACGGGGTCCGTTTGGCGGCCATCTTGGATTAAGAAGGATTAATCGTACAAAGTGGTTCAATTTAGTTGAAAAGTATCTCAAATGATTCGTCTCATCACAAGGAATCAGAAAATATATCGTTTTGCATATTGTGATGTTCAGTTACAGAGATATGAGTGAAAATGTGATAAAGGTCATTGCACTTTTGATTCAACATTGTACAGGGGCTAAAATTTCAAAATGCATGGATCTTGACAAATTTGGTGTCAAATTGTAGCTATGAGCATGAGCAATCCAGAAAAGTATAGTTTGCACTATCTAGGATGTTTAGTTAGGTGGTAAAAATTGGTGTAAAGTTACCACTTATCAAAATTTGTATTGTTTTGTATGGGAATTAAGGATTACTCGTATCTTTCCAAACGATAAACCAAAACAGAAGATCCAAAATCGTGGAAACCGTTCATTTCCAGATTGCTCATGCTCATACCAGCAATTTGACACCAATTTTGTCAAAATTGAAGCATTTTGAAAATTTGGCCCCCTGTACAATGACCAATCAAAAGTTCAATGACCTTTTTCACATTTTCACTCATATCTCTGTAACTGAACATCACAATATGCCAAACTATACATTTTATGATTCCTTGTGATGAGACGAATCATATGAGATACTTTTCAACTAAATTTAACTACTTTGTACGATTAATCCTTCTTAATCCAAGATGGCCGCCAAACGGACCCCGTGGGACAATATTCGATTTTGGTAACATCAGAATTCTTGAAGAAGATGGCATAGTTGTTCTAAAAATCATGTTAGAATTTAGTTTTAAGGGGGGTGCATGGGAACCCATATAATCTGCTAGACTAAAAAAATCGCATTCCGCATTTTGGTTTTGGGACTACTTAATGGAAACAAACTTGATTTCTTTTTGCCTTAACAGTGCATTAATGGCAGTGTCGTGCAACTGCC
Source organism: Ophioderma brevispina (assembly GCA_023653785.1). NCBI lineage: Eukaryota > Metazoa > Echinodermata > Ophiuroidea > Amphilepidida > Ophiodermatidae > Ophioderma > Ophioderma brevispina. The sequence continues at coordinate 27,075 of JAMKCH010032543.1, forward strand.
AAAAGATTCATGGGAAGGAAAGAATTGCATTGTGGGTAAAAGGTATAAGTGTTCATACCGAAAAGGATTGTATTATGGGTAAAAGGTATATTTTTCATACCGAAAAGTAAAAGATTGCATTATGGGTAAAAAGTATAATTGTTCATACCGAAAGATTCATGGGAAGGAAAAATTTTAATTTTTTGTTCCCATTTTATTATATGATTTTGTTCTTATATCATTTTTTTTTTCAGAATTATATCGCTTCAGCCCGTGATATACTTCCGGTATATGCGCAGTACCGGATTTTGACCCAAGATCAAGTGTTACGCATGCTCACGCGCAGCGAGCCATTTCTGCGCGTGAGCATGCGTAACACTTGATCACGCATTTTCACGTGCCATTTCTGCGCGTGAGCATGCGTGATCAAGTGTTACGCATGCTCACGCACAGAAATGGCTCGCTGCGACTGGAGGAATATCATGGGCTTAAGTGATAGTTTGACAGGAGTTTCTGTGTACTCGAGGTGATTAGGGGGTAAATTGACTGGAACTCCTGTATAATATTGGGTTAAATATTGATGGGGGGTTGGTTTTGACAGGGGTCTCTGTGTGGGATGGATGGCTTGGGCATGTTTACACAGGGATAGACAGAAATTGTCTATCAACATACATGTTACAAGCTACTTAAGCCCCATAGAGTACTGTGTAAAAGACAGACATGAGGACATTTCCAGAAAGAAGCGCCCCAATTTTGTTCGAACCCTGTCAAAGTAATTATAGTCCGGCAGGAGCCACAGTCCGGGCTCCATAGAAGACAATGGAATAAAGCGTGAAACTAATGTTGCGTGAAGAGTCACCTGAATCGAGTGCCCTGTACGTTACCGTTGTAGCCGGACTATGAGTACGGCGGGCTATAATTCAACACCTGTGAAAGCAGATATAGTCCGGTGGGAGCCATAGTCCGGGGCTCCATAGACGATAACGGAATAAAGCGTGAAACTAATGTTGCGTAAAGAGTCAACTGAATCGATTACCCTATTGTTCACCATTGTTCCCGGACTATGAGTACGCCGGACAATGGTTACTTCTACACCGGGTTTTTTTGCGCCGTTATAATTTGCTGCCGAATTTTCAATATGTGAAATGTGATGTATCCTGGTGACAGCCGAATAAACGTAAATCGCTTTGAAACGTTGTGTAAAGCGCTATATAAATACTTGCATTTATGTTTTTATTTATCACGCCTAATAAGCCGAATACGCCGTCTTTATTTAATCATGGAAGAAAGAGATAAGAAGGAAGCACAACGACCCACTTTGCTTTGACCAATCCATCTGCCGCCCTATAATTGCGTATCCTCACAAGTGGCCCTTCCGAGGATAATCCTAATCCGATTTTCTCACTCGAGAAAATTCGCAGTTCGTGGTTATATGGTTGTTTCTTCATTGCGTAAAGATTCCGGGTCATGGAGAATCAGAGAATCAGCACGCGATGAATGCTGCGAAGAAAATACTCAAACATAATTATGGTGGCTTACATGGAAACCGGTCAACACGCCCGGGGGTTCTTGGATTTTGGTCGCGAACCCATGCTCGTTCCATAAAAGAGGGACTAGCTGCAAATGTGGGACTACCGCTAGGGGTATCAAATTCCCAATAATCAAGTTCTGGTCCCGATAGGGGTGCAAGTTCAGTTGTGATTGTGACTGGTTCAATGATACAAATAGGAATAAATTAACATAACATATCAGCAAAATAACCCTAAGTGTATATTTTTTCTTGCAGTAGCACAAGTGTCATTTTTCTTGTATATTGGCTATTTTAAATGTGTATCTTTTTTTCATGTATTGAGAACAGGTCCCGCAAGGGGTATAATCTCACTGCAAATTATCTTCAATCTTCAATCAATCTGTATTTGTTCATCCAAGAATACAGCCAAAACAATATGATAAATAATTATGTAAATAATGCAGAACAGTGAAAAATTAATTGTTACAATATCAATCAAAAATATACAGGTAAAGATGTTTATAATACATTATAAGTGGAATTTCAAAAGCAAGTATATAACTGGGATAATACTAGTGTAAAATATATTTAAAATAGCACAGTAAGGATGTCATATTACTTGTCCATTCTCCGATAAAGTGTTCAAAAAGTCGTTTTTAGTGTCGCTCACAGTCGTGCACAGTTTAAAGCTTGTTTTTGGCCTTTAAGAATGAATGTTTATGAATATAAATTATACTTAGGAGTTATGTTTTCAAAATGATCCGGACTAGATGTTGTAACCGGATGAGAAAGTATCAAGCAATAAGGCTAAAGATGCATAATTCTTGCTTTTCGCCATTCGCCAGCCCAAATCCGTTCTTTAAAATGTGTCCCTGCTCGTTACACAAGAGCGCATATCACAGATTGCATTGCATTTTTATCAGCCTCTATTATGCACTAATCGTTAAGTTTAAAACATGATAATATTGGATTAATAAAGTTTCGCAAGAGTTCTCTGAGAGCATGTCGCCAATATTGCAGACAGATACGTTACCATAATTCGAATGGATACAAAATTGCTAAAAATAACTGAATACCTATGTTCCAATATGTGATAAATCGAGAAGATGTCAATGTTATGTTATACATGTTTTGCATAAAAATCTGGTTTCAACGTAACCATTTCCAGCCCTAGTAATGAAAGAAATCCCTCCTGTTACGTTCATACCGCGACAGATACGTTACCTCCCTCCTGCTACGCTCTTGCAATACTGCGTGATACATAAAGTCGAATACCAAACCATGCTTTAGTATGAAGGTAATACCTGATAACGTATAGAGACTAAGTCGGTGAAGCACGCACTTTCATCAAGAACAGCACGACTAAGAAAAAGGCCCGACAGATACGTTACGACAGATACGTTACATAAGTGTTAACGTTAGGCAATATACTAAAAATCGGATATATTTTTAAGATCACCCATGCATTGTTCCATGTTCTGAGAATATTAAAGTTTACGATTTTCAATGATTTTCAGGAATTCCTTAATGTTGATATTTCGTCATTTTGGAGACCAAACTTGAACACTTTAACGGAGAATGGCCCTACTGCTGTACCGTTAGGTGTATATTTTTACTGACAACTAGTACAATTTCACCAAAACTGGTCCCATTAGGGCCGGGTATATTTTAACTGAAAATTGGTCCCGTTAGGGGTCACTTTCAGAACCCCTGGAACAAGCATGGGTGCCCAACGAAAATCGAAGACGGCCCCCGAGTCAACACGTTCAAATTTAGTCAAACTTTCATCATTTATTTCTCACACTGGGCAGTCTTGGGCACTAAAGCTGAACGCATAACGATGTACAAACACTGCGTATTTAACGAAAACAGCAACAAATACACACCGGAGACAGCCAGAACATGTTGTAATATGCAATACATTTACACTTTTACGTGTTCGTATAGAGCGTTTTCAAAAATTCTCCAGTAATGATTGCTCGCCGATCATCGATTGCGGCAGAGGGATTACGATCAAAGGATCGCTGTTGAATCCCTTCCTTTTGTGCGGCTGAATGGATAAACAGATTAAAATCCGATGGTGGAAGTCGATGTGCTTCCTTCTTATCTTTCTTCCATGATGTAATAAAATGAATTTAGTATTCACGGTTTTTTAGAGACGATTATGATAGCGGGCAAGTTCAAAACAAAGTTTGCTTTTTTTTTTTCTTTTGTACTTGTTATCCAATACACCTTCGAACGTTCTCAATAGGTGATCTACAACCGATCAAGTGCAATTCATAAGAAATTCGTATTCTCAAAAAAAATCATCTCCTCTCAATATTGGTCGACCAAAATGCGACACATTTTGACTCTTACCTTCCAAATCAAACATCCTTTACCCCTAATATTTCACAGATGAGGAGAAATGAGAAAAATAGTAGGTTTCTTCTGATACCAAAATTTCAACCACTTCCGGTAAAATTACGGGTTCTGGAGACGATGCTATGAGCCCTTATAAACATTTAGAACAAACCTTTGTGTACAAAGAATGCGTTTTAGAGTGAATAGATTTTCACTATTTTTCATGTTGTTAACAGTCTACAAATATGGGCGAGAGTTTTGCGTCACATATCATTAGTGTTTTCTGGATGGGGTTCCTGGGAGCCCTTCCCCCTCTTGCACAAACGTAAGTGCGCGGTACCTTATGCATGCAGTTAAAGGCTGACTCAGAGATTTCCCGATGAGGGCGCACTCAATTTTCAAAGAAATTTAGTTTTTGGCATAATACATAATACTTGTCCATATACTAATCACTGTGTGAAATAACTAAGCTTAAATCGAAGTCCTAAAATTCCGGATCCGGAATTTTTGTTATACATGGTATCCTACGGCACTGTTATACTGTGCATTAATGTTTACTGCATGAAAACGGAAAATCCGATTGATCTCTAACTTTGGAATTTTGGGCATTTTGGGCGACTCTCTTTAGTTTTAGATGACTATTTTTAATTACTACACAAAAACATATTTCGAAATCTCTGAGTCAGCCTTTAAATGGAATCCCAAGATTGCATGTGTTGCATACCAAAATAAAGCAAAAAATATCAAGAAAAAAATGGTGCGGGTTTCGAGCAACAAAGTGAAAGAATTAAGTGATTAATAGTGCAAAACAAAGCCACCAAATGGTATGGCCAGAAAACGATTTTGAAAAAACAACGACCCTGACAACTCGGCCGATGATGTAACAGAGGAAAGACAACTTGTGCTTGCAACACTGCCAACAGAGCCCAAGCAGGAGGTTAAAGCAATATTAGCACATTTTTTTGAAGAGCGCCCCCAATTTTTCAAAAAAAATTGAGATTTTTACACAGTTGCATTGGTAACTGGCTAGTAAACTATACCTGTGAATGGTTAAGCTCTACAATGTCTATGTGTCGCAAACGAAGGGATTTTGTAACTAGAGTAATTGATATCGGGATCCCGATAATAATTCAACGGCTGCTGGAAACGGCCTTCCAATATGAAATAGCCGGGAAATAGCGCCATGTACGTATCTACGCTCATCTATTAGTTGTTTTATTGGTTCAGGTAAGTCAAGTTAGAGGTCATTTTCTTGAGATGGCACTATTTCATCATGGACGGACATAAACTTAGCATTTCCAGCTCTGCCGTTAAGTACAATCTAGGATCCCAATTCCAATGACAAACATCGCTCATTTTATGATAAATACGCATTTTTGAGCATTCTCGTTCACAGGTGTAGGTTTCTAGACATTTACCAACATAGCTGTGCAAAATAATCATCAATTTTACCGCCGTGGGGACTGGGGACGCTTCTCAAAATGTGCTAACATAAAATACAGTGTCAGTGTGACTGAGTGTCCTACCCATATAGCCATTGTGTTCTCCATTGAGCACTGTACGCATCATTTGTTTCCGGTCACGGTTAATTCCGTACATGTTGACATAGCTAAGACACTCTCTCATGGGGAGAGCTCAGTTTCATTTCATTTTCATTTTTTATTTCAGACTTCTTTAAAGAGGGTAGCCTCAATCAGTGAACCAGCACTGCTTTCCATAAGGGCCCATAAGGTTTCTTTACACCGATCATTTACACAAAATGTGTTCCTGTTGAAATGTGGCTATAATAAACAACAGAGTACAGAATCAAGCCAATTAGGTGAACTCATGTATTTATACTTGCGCGCATGGGGTGGCATGTCCATAAAACAGACACCCGAGATAGAACGTCTGTTGAACAGGTGTCTCTGGAATGCTATTGTGTTGGGTCTAATATACAGTTACTGTTGTACAGCCACTCCATTGTTAGATGACCGTCGAGTTGATGGTAACGGTCGAGTTTGCAATTCGCAGAAGTGACTGACATTCCTTCAAATAGTTACTTCGAAGATTGAGGAAGCTTTCACTAGAACAAGAAAACGATAAACAACGGGTTTGACGCTCAGTCTTTTGATATTTATTTAGAATCCCAAGTGGCTATATAAATCCTCAAAATGGCAGAAAAGCCAAGGGAAAGGAAGAAGCGAGGCTCTGCAGGAAGCAGCTGCGTTGTTGGAGGCTGCGGTAACACCAGTCGCGAGGGGTGTGTATGCAATGGCAACTGAGTGAACCATTGGCCGCACATGGCGAGCGTGGACTCGCTTTATCCGTAACAATGATGTCGAGCCATGGTTTTCTTTTTATATTTTACACGCTTATTTCATTACTAAACTTACCAATCCGAAATTGGTTTTTCTAACCGATTTTCATCAATTCTCACCCTCACATTCTTCTGTCTTCTTCCGCTATGACGGGTTCATTATGAAAAAACTCTACGACAGCTATTGCATGCATCACTCCCTGTATCACCTTCGCCGGTGTCCTCGCCGGGAAATATCCCGCTAGCTCTTCGATATCCGGGGTACCTCCGGACGATGAATATCCCAATTCTAATGGTCATCTTCACGTATCTTGGACTCAGACTTGGACTCATTTTGGTTGAAGATGAAAGACATACGAAGCTGATTTCAACCAGTTATGCCTGCGTTTAGTACAGGACACTGATCTCTACACACTGGATAGGCAATCTCCACGCGATTGAATTGCGAGCCGATGAATATACCGGAAGTTGCGCAGCGTCCCTTTTGCTCTACCAATAACATTCACTCGGTTGCACGGGTTTCTATGGGATGAGTATACATATATGCCTTATAAAGTACTTTTCTGGCCAATATCTGAAAAAATATCAAGCATTTGCAATTTGTATGGTGTATGTTGCCCGTTTTGCCTGTAATTAACTGTGAGTAGAAGTAAACGGATGTATTCTAGGCAATTTTGCGACCGATTAGTGATGGGTATAGAGGAGGAGCAGAATATCATAGAGGCCTTATTTAAGGAGTTCGTTTACCTCCCACTACAGAAAAGGTTTGACACCTTTGGTAGTTAGTATGGGCCCTCTACATCAATGCTAAGTAGGTAGTACTCTCAAATTGTGGTGTCACTTTTTCAATAGGGGCCAACTTAAGTTTACACAGGGGTCAAACCTTTTAAAATTCCCCCCCCGCCTCCACCTCCATCATGTTGAAATGTATGCCATATTGTCCATCTAATCATAAGGATTTCAAAAATGTATAGTTTGTACCACCTACGACCATTGGTTTTGGAGTTATAAGGGAAAATGGCTAAAATGGTAAAAAAGGTCAATTTCAATTTGTACAGGGGTCAGCATTAAAAGTTAATCTGATTATACTTTAAATACTTGCAAGTTATTGCCTGAGGTAAGAGGACTCCTAAAAGGTTAGTTTGTATTATGTTAAATGCTTACTTACGGAGATAAGGGTCAAAGAAGGTCACACCAATTGGGTATGTTGACCTATGACTTATTTTGTCCCATAACATGGTAAATATGCATTGCAGATGGTACAAACTATTCCTTATTTTGACTCATTAAGCTAGATGAACAACTTCTATCATTTTCAACAAAATTGGAGCAACTTCCGATTTTGACCCTGTACAAATAGAAATTGGCCTTTTTGACCATTTTAGCAATTTTTACCCTATAACTCCAAAACCATTGGTCATAGTTGGTACAAACTATACATTTTTGGAATCCTTATAACTAGACGGACAATATGGCATACATTTAAACATGATCGGAGCATTTTAAAAGTTTGACCCCTGTGTAAACTTAAATTGGCCCCTATTGAAAAAGTGACACCACAATTTGAGAGTACTACCTACCTAGCGTTGATATAGAGGGTCCATACTAACTAAAAACCTACCATAGGTGTCAAACCTTTTCTGTAGTGAGGTGTAAACGATGATGTTTGACCTGGGTCCTTGCAGTTCCCTCCAGAGTACAGTAAACGTCGTAGCCTATACATCTGGATACATAACACTGTATGCACTTGCATTGCCACTGTAACTCCACTGATGTGCTCTAAAATGCCGATAACTCCATGGGAATGACCAGTAAGTGAGCACTAATACTTTCTATTTCACCTATAATATTACTAACTTTCATGAGATTTTTCGCTGATACCTGCTAGATATGGCGGGCCTAAGGGGTAGCTTGTGCTCTAGTCCTAGACTTACCTTATAAATCCCAAGGTCAAGGAACCACTTTCATTTCCGTTCAATGTTAATTCCAATTCCACGGTTGATTTAAACAATGGTTTTTGTGCAGTATACTGAACCCCATAGACTGCCAGTGCCTTAAATTTCTTCAAAGCAAGATTTTAAGTCCGATGGGTGGGGGGGCGTCAATCCAGGGGTTTGTGTTGAGACCCGTGCTCATTCTCAGGGGTTCTGAAATTAAAGACCCCTAAAAGGATACAAGACCAATTTTCAGTGAAAAATAAACCTCTAACACGGGAGTCTACTGAGCCATTTTTTGTAAAATTTACTAGTCTATTTTTCAGGGTTTTTTTAAAAATAAGGGGACCACTGTGCAGTAAAATTATACGGCCCTTGTGTGGAACCCTTTTCTCAATCCGTGACAAAGATACGCATTTAAATAGCCAATATACAAAAAATACCCCCTCGGGGTTTATTTTGCTGATATGTTGAGGTATACATTTTCTATTTTAATTCATTGACCAGTCACAATCACAACTGAATTTGATACCCCCCTAGACTTCTTCAGTATTGTGAATGTAGTCCCACTAGAGGTTTTGTCCCGCTTTGCAGCTATAGTCGCGTTCTTTTTTTGGAACGAGCATGGTCCCCGACCAAATTCAGACCACCAGAGTTTTATGCCAATTTTTAAAATAGAACGTGCATGCCTTCAAAAGATACGAGGTTCATTTCCACAGAAAGAATCGTGGGGGGGGGGTGGTAACCACCCCCTGTGGTTTCCGTTTTTACACTCCGATTCCTATAAATTTGGTACCAAACAAGATAGCTTTGCGTTTTTCTTCCCTCTTTCATTGGTATCCAAATAAGTAACAACATTCCAAATATGAACATCAGTTAAGGAACATGAAAATACATGATCTAGGTGAGGGTGGGTTAGTACGCAAAAATCTTGATGAGGAATTAATAATATCTCATATATCTGTGAATGCAGTAGTCCAAAGCATTAGGCCTTCTCCATGATTATTGTATGTGATCTAAAACCTGAAATATGATTTTTAAACTTTTTAAAATATTTTGAATCAAATTTTTGTTCGAACATACCCCCCTATACTCGAAAATCAAAAACCATAAATTTGACAAACCTGGACATACGTGGTACGTGCAATTAATCGCCTAATTCTGTCCCGTTTCCATAGTTCTTTCCCTATTCATTTTGTACGTTGCACGTCGGGTTCGTGGGTAGAGCAAAAGGGCCGCCGTGCATTTCCGGTTTCCTCACGTTCGCACGCGGCGATAGCTATCCATGTGTATAGGTCACAGATTTGTACCGATCTATTAACCAGAGTGCCTTTGCGTCACTTTATTTACGTCACAGGCATAGCGCCCATTTTGAAATATTTCATTTTGTTGTATAGGGGGTATATTCTGTCCGTGTAATTGGTGACTTACCTGTAGTAATGTGAAAATAAAACTTATGTGTCTCGTTTTTTTATATCAAAAGCGTTCTTTTATATGTAACATAATTTCAATGGTGTGTGGACTTAGAAACTACATTTGAACAAGGTTTATCAAAAATACACAGAGATTCCACTTAGTCCAATTCAAAACCCTAACCTGGTGAAAACTCCTGAAAAGTGCGTAAATGTTTGCTATTAAAATCCAAAATCGGCTGAAAATTAATTTTTTAAAGTGTATTTTTTTTTTTAAGATTTTTACATTTTAGGTTTTAGCTTGAAAAGTTTAACTAATTTCCAACAATTGAAAAAAATTATTATGCAAGATAGGTTTTGAGAGATTTTTTTAACATAGCAATAGATGAAAATTGTCTAATACATGTATATAGATGAAGTTTCAGTCCACTCTTTTATGCTATATCTGTGAAAGTTAATCAACAGCTAATACTCTACTCTAGTGATAGGGTATTCAAGACAAGCTAATCACTGGGAAGATCGGAGTGGTCCTCTTATAAAAAATAAAACTATTTAACCAAGCGTGTTGGGGTCCATGGCCGTGAAGCGACCCAAGCAAAAGTAATTTACACATGATCCGTTGGCGTATTGGTAGGCCAGTGAAGTGATTCAAAAGTGGTCTCAGGGTGTGTTTGCGGTTCACCTTCAAATACAATGACGTGCTATCATGTCCATCTATTTTTATTCGTATTATCAGCCAGGTGATGATGTGTGCTCTTGCAACACTCAGTCAAGGACCTGGACATCAACTTAACAATCGGAGGAGCACGCAGAGGCCTGAAAATCAACAAGGCAAAACCAAATGTATTACGAATAGGGACACTAATGAGACTCTGAAAATTGAAGAGGATGTGATCGAGAAAGTGGACAGTTATAAGTATCTAGGCAAGAAAGTACAATGGAACACACACCATGAAGAGATCCTATTACGTATAAAGCTGGCTGGAGCTGCTTTGTGGCAAGAATATCGTTGACATCCTATGTGACACAACCTATACCAATGTCCTAAGACTTGTATGTCAATCAAATGTCCTCCTGCCCACTAATCACCTATGGTTTTGCCGAGACCTGGTCGCACCACCAAGAGCTTGAGAGGCAGAATTTGTTATACCACGCAAGAGCCCTGGAGAGACAAATGTACACATCTCATTACGAGACAAAATCAAATACCGAATCAGAATCAAAAACAAAGTTCAACGATTTACTGGGCGAAAATCAAAGAAGCAAAATGGAGATTGGGCGGTGGGCATGTTTCAATAATTGCAGACAATAGATGGCCAAGAGAGTCCCAGATTGGCAGCCAGATCAGAAAAGAGGCCACAGAAGAAAAGATGGAGGGATTACTTGACATCATACCTGGGCACCACATGGACCCAAGAGATGCTCAAGTCCGCAGAAGATGGCAGTTGCTTGAAGAGGGCTACATCCCAAACAGTGGATGGCAACATCCCATTATCAGCCTGGTGTGGCTACACAAGATACTGTGTTTAATGGTCGTCGTCGTGCGAAGTACAACGTGAGCCGTGGTGTAAACATCTTTTCTGCCGTCAAACGTTCACCTTGATAGATTCTTAATCCATTATATCTTAAATAGTCTTTGCTCTCGTATTTTAAATACATGTACATATATGTGAATATGAACGTGGGACTTCCATAAAGTATACGAATCCCCTTTAGTTTACCTGTGATATCGGGGTGTCTTTTTAACCTTCTGGAAGCATTTGAAAATAATAGTCAGTTAACAGAGAAAGGTGTAATTTCTGGGGTCAATACTGGAAATGGTCTACTTCACTTTCTCATGTCCGAGTACGACCCTTCTGGGCAGCCACGGGTTTATGTATATCGTTGCAAAATTAATAAGTCCCTCCTGACAAAGGCATATACATTTTTCTGGAAAAGTTGGCCTTACCAGTTACACAAATGTAAAGGTACACGGCAATGGTTTACACATTAATGTGCCAAAAAAAATCACACAAAGAGTTAAACTTCTCCTCTGAAAGAGGTCATGTATTAAATTTGATTGCCGAATTAAAATTCCACTTTTGTGTATGGGATTTTACAATAGAGAAAAACTAACAGAGAGAAATACCGACATGGTCTAGTTCAACAAAGGAATACCACAGACACTTGTTTTGGTACAATGGATAGCTATTGTCATCTTCTTTCCTTGCTACCAAAATGAGTACCAACATCATGCCTAGATTACGTCAGAATTACGTTATAAAGTTCACTCGTCAGCAAAACTGTCAATTTCCATAATACACAGGTATGTAGAATGTTCCCCTATTCCCAATTGCACGAAAGTGTCACTTTATTCGTCATCATCAAATTTAATAATGGCGTCATTTCAGGAAGGAAATTAACAGTTGCAGTTTTGTGTTACGTTAATTTTTTTTTTTTTTTTTTTTTGCAATGGTAACATTGCAGTGTACATTTCATTTTTGAACAGATTAAAGAGCCTAACTTTCCAGAAAAAGTACCTTTGTCGGGGGGGGGGGGGGACGGGGCTTATATTTTGATCCGTATTGATTTGTTAAAATTTCATGGGATAGATACAACCTTGACTACTCGACGTTTCACAATTTTAATTTTTTGTTGGCGTGTTCCGCAAAAAGCATCAGTGGAAAATTTTCTTTGGATAAGCGGTGCCTGTGTAACATATATTCATCGCAATAAATCGATTTTTTGACCAAAAATTACACAGCCGTTGTCATCTTCAAAACTAGTTTCTCCTCTCTTTTGTCTTTCAAATGGTTTTGTTCACAGCTATGCACGGGTCTTTACGTAGTTTCTAACAGCGGAAAAAAGATGAGATATCTTCAAAATTAGGTCCGTATTCGCGAATCTTTTGCCAAAGTGTTTTGTTTAAATGATCGTAAAGTTGAGCATACGCCATCATTCCAGCCAGAATTTTGTTTTAAACGAAGCAACATTCAGGTCGGTAACTTCTGCTTTCTTATACCTTCGGAAATATAAGATGTTCCCAATCCCAACACAAAATCTTACGTAGGAGTAAAAGAGAATTCGTCGAAATACTCAGTAAGCATAACAAATCAAATCAAAAGCTAGTTGTCGGCTTTAGGACCAAGATAATAAGGATCTTTATGGTAAACGTGATCCAATCCTAAATCATAGAGCTGTCCATTGTTTGACCAAAAACCAGTTATAGAAGTGTGTTAAAACTAATATGAGGTTTTGCCAATAATAAACGTTGTTATCGGGTCCTCAGCCTTTGAATATATTTGCATGCTTAGCCATTTCTAAATAATAACGGCGATTAAAATGTTCAACTTGGTGAAACGTTAAAATAGTCACCAACAGGTTGGCGTTGTGTACCACCAGCATCCATCTCCGGGCATGTATCGCGCGTGCGTTGATTAGTTCGAATATTATAAAACCAGTCCAGGAATTATTGCTAAACGCAGAAATGTCTTGATGTTTGTTATTGCCATTTGACCACGATTGAACAGGTCTTCCTAGGTCGGAAGATGTGGTCTTCTTTAGGTGAAGCAAGGTTTACAAATTGTTGAAATACCCGTATCTTTCGAAGATGCTGGCTAGGGTGGTGCTGCCGGTTTTGTGTGTCTTCAAGGAAGAAAACAATTCGGTTCTTTGCTACACACTTTTCTTTTACTTGGTCTTGAACTTGTGAATGTTGTTTTGGGGGTTCTTACTGGACGGCAAGCCTGTTGGTTGGATTAACCAGAACTTCCAAACAGGGAATGATCTTGATTTTATAAAAAAGCATGAAAACGGAAATATTACTACGGTTAGCAATACAGTTTAGCAGTTTTGAATGGTCCGGTTAAAGGCACATCAGTGGTTGCTAAATAAGAAACATATCGACAAAAATCATCAAAAATCAGATTTTTGAATATTTTATCAAGTACAAGTTTATCCTAACATACCCTGCAAATGATTAGGACCAAAAGCTACCTAAATAAGGACAAAATCGGAAATTTTAGTCAGTTACTGTCCGTACGGACACTGCCACGAATTTATTTAGGAGTGACTGTTTTTCCCCCTCAATTTTCCGGATTGACTCATGGCGCAACGTTACAAACACAAAACGAACACCAACACTCATCACGGAAGGTCTTAGGTCAATTCTGTTTTTCCGAGAGCCGAGACCATACGGATTTTCCCATTAGCATGCGCATATAATTTTGACCACCGGAGGTCTAAAAAGTCTCTCGAACGCCATGAACACACTGACAGAATTCGAAATCTCCCCAAGCCGTATCACAGATATACGTCACTATTCAGTGAATGAGAGTAAGGAGCTGCGCTTTTTCATGTAATTGTTTTATACGCTCACTAAGCTTCCAAGGACTCTATGCGGCAATAAGATTCTTCAGTTTACAACCCACTGACAAAATGTCTACGCGTCCTTCTCGCCCCCCCCCCGAACCACATGCCGCCTTGCAGGAGTTGCAGTGATGTGCAATATACTACTTAGCACGGTATAGGGGGGTGTTCATACTCGAACCCGAATTCGTCATCGAAACGCGAAATTTTTCAAACATCGGATTACTCGCAATTCTTCACTCGTACTCCGAAGATTAGTAACACAACGGACGCATTAACGTAATACTTGGGTCTTTGGAACTAGTGTGTTGTAGGTCGTCCTCCCGCATGACCATCTACATATTAATACAGGTGTAGAATCGTTTTCGGCGTGAAAGTCATCCTAGGTCCCGGCAGGTATCATAGTCTGGACTCATAGACACAACGGAAATAAGCTGAAACTAATGTTGTGTGAAGGCAAAGAGGTTCTATAGATAGAGAGGCAAAACGTTACGTAATCTTTAAGAACTCACCGTCTCGCATGTTTTGGCGGCCGCCCAAAAAGAAAACCTAGAGTAACAACAATAGAAGCATGGCTGCCGCCGCTTCTTCCACATACTGTGGGTGCCGCTTTTTATATACACTAATCGGTATGATACAATTAATGTTGTGTTAGAGGTGGCCAGGTTTAATAATAGTTTACCTGGATCATTGTGCTCAAATACCTGTTTTTCTCAGATGCAATGCGCGCTTAGGTGAAAAGATGTATTCCTTGAGGCGGTTTATTTAATCAAATACGACTGATGTGTCATTTATTCGTTGTGTGGCCATGGGGTAGGCCAAAATTTAATAACCACCCAATAGCACCCAACTTCCAACACCTGATATTTTGGCGATTGGGTTTGTATCAGAATTGGGCACATTATGTGTGTATACAAGCACCCAACTGATAATTATTCCGTGCAATATTCAAAATTCAGCGCCCAGCACGGAACGACTGGTTTTGATGCGTTTCACCCCCTTGGTTGAGATCAACTGAATCGATTGCCCTATTGTTCATCATTGTACCCGGACGGTGGACCCGGAGGACTATATCTCCTCCACACCGGTAATTCCAAGCCCATGTGATCGCGAAAACCGGATCTGCTAGGGGTTTAATATACACAATGCACATGGTGTTTACATCGAGGTAAACTGACGGAATTAGCATTGGAATAGACCATTAATACCAAGGCTGTCTGAGAGGTTTCCCGAGGAGGGCGCCCTCAACAAACAAATCGTGTTTATAGGTATACACAATTGGGGGGCACTTGTATTCAAAGATGGATATGATGCGTCAACAAGAAAACGCGTAAGAAGTGTATCTTTTTTCCAACAGGCGATGTACACGCGTACATTGATTAGGGTGTCAAAAACATCGAAATATGGAAAAAAGGGTATTTTTTGGTAACCCTGAAATTGTGATGTATGCGAGATCGCAATCATAAAAAAAAATTGTAATTTGGGAGTAAAGCAACATGAGCAAAGCCAGTTAAAGCAATATTAGCACATTTTTCAAAATTTGATATTTTTGCACAGTTACGTTGGTAATTGTCTAGGAAACTATACCTGTGAACGGGAATGCTAAAAAATGCGTATTTATCACAAAATAAGCGATTTTGTAATTAAAATTTGGATCCCAGATTGGACTTAACGGCAGAGCTGGAAATGCTACGTTTATGTCCGTCCATGATGAAATAGTGCCGCCTAAAACTTGACTTGCCTGAACTATTAAAACAACTAATGGATGAGCGTAGACATGTACATGGCGCTATTTCCCGGCTATTTCACATTGGAAGGCCGTTTCCAGCGGCCGTTGAATTATTATCGGGGATCCCCGATAATAATTATTCTAGTAGAAAATTCCTTCGTTTGTGACACATAGACATTTTCGGAGTTTAGTTTACCCATTAACAGCAGTATAGTTTACTATCCAGTTACCAATGCAACCGTGTAAAAATCTCAAATTTTTTGAAAAATTGGGGGCGCTCTTCAAAAAAATGTGCTAATATTGCTTTAATAAGGGTATATTATCAACACAATGCATTGATTACTTGTTTAAGGTAGCAAAAATGACAAAAAGACGTGTTTATGGTAGCAAAAACAGACAAAAATGATTGTTTAGGGTATGTTTTTTAGTCGGTGGAAATACTTGTTTAGGGTGCATTTCGGAAGTCCACGTTCCCGCATCATATCCACCTTTAAATACATCTGGCCCCCAGGGTTGTCCACATATAAATCACTTTGTCAAACAACTAAGCTCAAATCGAAGTCCTTCACACAGAAAATCGAAAATTTGTTATAAAATTCCGGATCCGGAATTTTTGTTAAACACATCCTATGGCACTGTTATACAAGACATAAAAGTTTACTACATCAAAACGAAAAACTGATTCATATCAAACTTTGGAAATGAGCATTTTAGGTGACTAGTTCTAGTTGACATGTTTTAATATAAGACACAAAAAATATATTTCAAAATCTCTGAGTCGGCCTTTATCGAACTGCGAATAGGTTTTCCCCGACCCATTGCACATCACTCGACTATTTACCTGAAATCCAGAGGCAAAGGCTGATTCCACTTTGGTGCTTCTGTATTGTAATAAATACCACATATCCCAGTTAGTGCCAAAAACAGACATGCTCCCATAACATTCTTTGTTCCATTCATTTTGGTACTGTAAAACCGTTAACCCTCAAAACGTGGTTTTCTTGAAGTAATAATCTCCGCTAATTTTGCAACGCCTGCAGTGACACTTCATCGTATGCATTCCAGTAAATAATATATATTGCGATGGCTGTCCAAAGGTTATTCATGATATCATCGACGTTTATCAAACAAGCTTTATTAAAGGGCGTAGAAAATACTAGATTGAATGAAGCGATTTCTCCTTTACACAGAGAATACGAAAACACATTCCTGGTGCTACCCTTTTTCTTGATTTTTGTATAAGGCCTTTGACAGCATCAATAGTGACTTTACTAAAAATGCACTTATGTCTTATAATTTTAGTTCCTCCTTCCGAAAATATACGTACTTTAATATATAATACACGCAGTTGTATTTATTTATAATGGTTAATGGTTGGCTCTCAAGATTTTTCATCTCAAGAAAGGGGTACGGCAAGGCTCTCCACTTAGTTCACTTTTGTTTTTTCTTAGAGTGGAGATCCTTGCCTTTAAAAGCTCTTAATATTAGACATGGAACAAACCGAGGTATTCTCTGCCCCCTAAAAATGATCCTATCACAGTTAATCTAAAATCACATTGTATGCTAATGATGTCACTCTTTACTTGCTGATGATTCGTCCATCTTAACATCATTAGCCACTGTTGATCAATTTTACAAGGTAACTGGGCTCTTTTTAAATAAGCTAAAACCTGATGGTATATGGATTGGTGATATGACTGACCGTTGAGATGGAATTGGCGACATTTAATGGAAGATTGAATTCTACAAAAGCCAAAACATTAGCTATTTTACATGCAATACCAGAAGGTAATATTTAAGAAAATTGAAACCCACGAATTAGCAAAATTCGCAAGATCATTGGACTTTAGAGTCGGAGAAATATCACGTATAATGGTAAAATTGTAATCATAAAATCGCTCCTTCTTTGACAAATTTTATTTCCTCTCGTGCTTTTTGATACGTCATTGCCATAGCGATTGCCATAGCCCTCGTCCCCGTTCCCTCTTAGCTGAGCAGATAACTGCAACAATTATGCACTTAGTGATACGAGTACCAAAATTGGCAAATACCGTGTACTTGTCATGGGTAACTTTAGATAAAAATAACGTTAACCAAATTAAAATCCAAGATGGCCGCAAATTAATATCAAATTTCACGTACTTATCACTATTGGGTTGCATGAAGTGGTAAAACAGGTACATAACTTAGTACTAAACAACTGCTGGTTTCGCCTTTGGTAGTCTTCAGAATGTGAGCTCAATGAAAATCCAAAATGGCAGCCATTTTTCAAGATGACTGCCACTGAAAGATAAAATTATTAAAACATTACTTTTTGGATGATCAATGATAATACAAGCACCAAACTCAGTATCTGCGGGGTTTCCTTTTGTAAAGTATTAAAACAAATAATTGATTACTTGAAAATCCAATATGACTGCCATTTTTCAAAATGGATGCCACTGTGCCACCGTCACTTGCACTGCCACCAAATAATTGTCAAATTATACTTCTACAATATTGTGGCGGAAATTCAGTGGTGTGCGTTTGAGGGCGTCCTTTATAACGTGTTAAGTGATGACGTCACCTTTGGCAGTATGCGGGCCTCCAACACATATATCCCTGCGCTATCTCCACAGTGAGGTCCCAAAGGATATAGCCTATTTTCTCCATCCTGAGGCCCCAGCAACAAGCTCCTCCCATTAGGAACAATCCATTGTGTTTTAGGGGGGAATATTTTCTAGCAGTATAATGGCCATTCCTATTTGAATAATTGCTTTGAATGGAAATTGGCAATGCTTCTCGTAAGTTGGGATTTATGAACAAGAGTTCTCATGAGTGAGAGAGGATTAATGCTTGCAACACTAAGATAATGGAATGAAATTTAGTACATTTGGTAGGTTTACTATAGAGGGTCCTCATAAGTGAGATGGGATTTAGGAACCCGGGTCCTCATGAGTGAGATAGGATAAAGGCTTGAAACGCAGAGATATACTTGTAGAATGAAATTTAGGACATTTGGTAGGTTTACTATGGAGGGTCCCCATAAGTGAGATGGGATATAGGAACCCGGGTCCTCATGAGTGAAATAGGATTAAGGCTGGAAATGCTAACATAAAATTTTAGAATGAAAATAAGGACATTTGGTGAGTTTACTCTCGAGGGTCCCCATAAGTGAGATGGGATTTAGGAACCCGGGTCCTCATGAGTGAGATAGGATTAAGGCTTAAAATGCTAATACAAAATTGTAGAATGAGATTAAGGACATTTGGTAGGTTTACTCTAGAGGGTCCCCATAAGTGAGATGGGATATAGGAACCCTGGTCCTCATGAGTGAGATAGGATTAAGGCTTGACACGCAGAGATATACTTGTAGAATAAAATTTAGGACATTTGGTAGGTTTTATCTAGAGGGTCCCCATAAGTGAGATGGGATTTAGGAACTCTGGTCCTCATGAGTGAGATTGGATTAAGCCTGGACCTCATGAGTGAGATAGGATTAAGGCTTGAAATGTTATTATAAAATTGTAGAATGAAATTTGGTGAGTTTCCCCATAAGTGAGATGGGATATAGGAACCAGGGTCCTCATGAGTGAGATAGGAATAAGGCTTAAAATGCTAATACAGAATTGTAGATTGAGATTAAGGACATTTGGCAGGTTTACCCTAGAGGGTCCCCATAAGTGAGATGGGATTTAGGAACCAGGGTCCTCATGAGTGAGATAGGATTAAGGCTTAAAATGCTAATACAAAATTGTAGAATGAGATTAAGGACATTTGGTGAGTTTACCCTATAGGGTCCCCATAAGTGAAATGGGATATAGGAACCAGGGTCCTCATGAGTGAGATAGGATTAAGGCTTGTAACGCTAATACAAAATTGTAGAATGACATTTGATGAGTTTCCTCTAGAGGGTTCCCATAAGTGAGATGGGATTTAGGAATCCGGGTCCTCTTGAGTGAGATAGGATTAAGGCTTGCAACATTGATATAATATACGAATGAAATTTAGGTCATTTGGTAGGTTTACTATAAAGGGTCCACATAAGTGAGGTGGGATTTAGGAACCCGGTCCTCATGAGTGAGATAGGATTAAGGCTTAAAATGCTAATACAGAATTGTAGAATGAGATTAAGGATATTTGGTGAGTTTACTCTAGAGGGTCCCCATAAGTGAGATGGGATTTAGGAACCCGGGTCCTCAAGAGTGAGATAGGATCAAGGCTTGAAACGCAGAGATATACTTGTAGAATGAAATTTAGGACATTTGGTAGGTTTACTCTAGAGGTTCCCCATAAGTGAGATGGGATATAGGAACCCGGGTCCTCATGAGTGAGATACGATTAAGGCCTGAAATGCTAACATAAAATTTTATAATGAAATTAAAAACATTTGGTGAGTTTACTCTAGAGGGTCCTCATAAGTGAGATGGGATTTAGGAACCCTGGTCCTCATGAGTGAGATAGGATTAAGGCTTAAAATGCTAATACAGAATTGTAGAATGAGATTAAGGACATTTGGTGAGTTTACTCTAGAGGGTCCACATAAGTGAGATGGGATTTACGAACCCTGGTCCTCATGAGTGAGATAGGATTAAGCCTGGTCCTCATGAGAGAGATAGGATTAAGGCTTGAAATGCTATTATAAAATTGTAGAATGAAATTAAGGACATTTGGTGAGTTTACCCTAGAGGGTCCCCATAAGTGAGATGGGATATAGGAACCAGGGTCCTCGTGAGTGAGATAGGATTAAGGCTTAAAATGCTAATACAAAATTGTAGAATGAGATTAAGGACATTTGGTGAGTTTACCCTAGAGGGTCCCCATAAGTGAGATGGGATTTAGGAACCCTGGTCCTCATGAGTGAGATGGGATTTAGGAACCCTGGTCCTCATGAGTGAGATTGGAACCAGGGTCCTCATTAGTGAGATAGGATTAAGGCTTGTAATGCTAATACAAAATTGTAGAATGACATTTATTGAGTTTCCTCTAGAGGGTTCCCATAAGTGAGATGGGATTTAGGAATCCGGGTCCTCGTGAGTGAGATAGGATTAAGGCTTGAAACGCAGAGATATACTTGTAGAATGAAATTTAGGACATTTGGCAGGTTTACTCTAGAGGGTCCCCATAAGTGAGATGGGATTTAGGAACCCGGGTCCTCATGAGTGAGATAGGATTAAGGCTTAAAATGCTAATACAGAATTGTAGAATGAGATTAAGAACATTTGGTGAGTTTACTCTAGAGGGTCCCCATAAGTGAGATCGGATTTAGGAACCCTGGTCCTCATGAGTGAGATAGGATTAAGCCTGGTCCTCATGAGTGAGATAGGATTAAGGCTTGAAATGTTATTATAAAATTGTAGAATGAAATTAAGGACATTTGGTGAGTTTACCCTAGAGGGTCCCCATAAGTGAGATGGGATATAGGAACCAGGGTCCTCATGAGTGAGATAGGATTAAGGCTTAAAATGCTAATACAAAATTGTAGCACTAGATTAAGGAATTTGGTGAGTTTACCCTAGAGGGTCCCCATAAGTGAGATGGGATATAGGAACCAGGGTCCTCATAAGTGAGATAGGATTAAGGCTTGAAATGCTCATTCAAAATCGTAGAATGAGATTAAGGACATTTGGTGAGTTTCCTCTAGAGCGTTCCCATAAGTGAGATGGGATTTAGGAATCCGGGTCCTCATGAGTGAGATAGGATTAAAGCTTGCAACATTGACATACAATATACGAATGAAATTTAGGTCATTTGGTAGGTTTACTATAGAGGGTCCACATAAAAAGTGAGATGGGATTTAGGAACCCGGGTCCTCATGAGTGAGATAGGATTAAGGCTTAAAATGCTAATACAAAATTGTAGAATGAGATTAAGGACATTTGGTGAGTTTACCCTAGAGGGTCCCCATAAGTGAGATGGGATAGGAACCAGGGTCCTCACGAGTGAGATAGGATTAAGGCTAGTAGAAATGTATTATAAAATGTAGAATTTGAAACATTGTGGACATTTGGTGAGTTTACTCTTGAGGGTCCTCATGAGTGAGATAGGATTAAGCTTGAAACGCAGAGATGTAATTGTTTAGAATGAATGAAATTTAGGTCATATGGTAGTAGGTTTAGCTATAGAGGGTTCCTCATAAGTGAGATGGGATTTAGGAACCCTGGTCCTCATGAGTGCGCCAGGATTTAAGCTTAAAATGATATATAAAATCTTAAGAATAAAATTAAGGACTTTGGTGAGTTACTCTAAAGGGTCCCAAGTGAGATGGGATTTAGGAACCCGGGTCCTCATGAGTGAGATTAGGATTAAGGGCTTGGTGGAACATTGAGATATACTGTGAGAATGAAATTGTACATTTGGTAGGTTTACTATAGAGAGTCCTCCAGCACGAGATGCGATTAAGGAACCCGGGTCCTCATGAAGTGATAGGATTAAGGCTTGTGAAACTCAGATATATGGTACAATGAAACTTAGAGACATTTGGTAGGTTTAATATAGATGTACTAATGTAAGTGAGATGGGATTTAGGACCCGGGTCCTCATGAGTAAGATAGGGTTAAGGCTTGAAAAGCAGGTATAATTGTAGAAGAAAGAAATTAAGGACATTTGGTGCGTTTCTGTAGAGGGTCCTCATAGGTGAGATGGGAATTAGGAAACCTGGTCCTCATGAGTGAATTAGGATTAAGGCTTGTTGGAACACTGAGATTAAACGGTAGAATGAAAGTGAGTACATTTGGTAGGTTTACTATTAGAGGGGTCATCATAAGTGAGAGGGGATAGAACCCGGCTCATGAGTGAGATAGGAAGTAAGGCTCTTGAAATGCTCCCGGGGGAGGGGGGGGGTAGGTGGTTACTGACCCAAAATTGGGTAGGTACCGGCGGTGCGTCCGACGAGTAAAAAAATCGACCCAAGTTATAGTGACCAAATGTACAAAATAGACCCATTTATATAGTTGGTTCTCGAAATTTCGACCATTTAATATAGTGGGCTTTGAAATTTAGCCACCATTTTCATAGTTATCTTAGCAAAATCGGCCCATTTTCAGAAGTGGTAAAAGTAACTTTTTTACTCTACACAGAAAATCAAACCAATTGTGTATGATTTAGCGAAAGAAAATTAGAAAAAATCGACCCATTTTCATTGTAAAATGCGACCAAAAAATTGTGACAAAATGACCATTTATATAGTAGCAATGACCTCAAAAAGTGACCCATCTTATAGTAGCCTGGTGAAAAAAAACGACCCATTGTTATCGTAAGGCGTGAAAATGCGACCCATATCGGCGGCACATATGTACCTACCCTTTTCTTTCCACTGAAGAACCCCCCCCCCACCGGGAAATGCTAATATAAAATTGTAAATTTAGGACATTTAGTTAGGTTTACTATGGAAGGTCCTCATAAGTGAGATGGGAAATAGGAACCCGGGTCCTCATAGGTGAGATAGGATTAAGGCTTGAAAGCTTAATACAAAATTGTAGAATGAGCATTAAGGACATTGGTGGTTTATACGCTTAGAGGGTGTCCTCTCATAAGTGAGGATGGATGTAGGGAACCCCGGGTCTTCATGAGCGAGATAGGATTAAGGCTTAGAAATGCTAATATAAAATTGTAGAATTAAATTAAGGAAATGGGTGAGTTTACTAGAGGGTCCTCATAAGTGAGATGGGATTTAGGAACCAGGGTCCTCAGGAGTGAGATAGAAAGTAAGGAATGGAACACTGAGATATAAATGTAGAATGAAATTTAGTGCATTTGAAGGTAGATAGATTGGTCCTCAAAGTGAGATGGGACTTGGAAACCGGGTCTCATGATGCGAGGAGTCAAGGCTGGAAATGCTAATACAAATTTTAGAATGAAAATAAGGACATTTGGCACGAGTGACTTATAGAGGGTCCTTATAGTGAGATGGGATTTATGAACTGGGTTGGGTAGTCATGAGTAGAATAGATTAAGGCTTTGGAACCGAAGAGTATGATTGTAGAATGAAATTTAGGACATTGGTAGGTTTACTATAGAGGGTCCATATAGCAGTGAGAGTGACTTAGGAATCCTGGTCCTCATGAGTGATATATGATTAAGGCTTGAAACGCCGAGATATAATTGTAGATTAATTAGGCCATTTGATAGGTTTACTAGAGAGGGTCCTCATAATAAGTGAGATGGACTTAGGAACCAGGGTCCAGGGTCTTGCACATAAATTCCAATTTTGGTTTCTGCAACATATCCAAAATTTTGTAAATATTGAGAATAAGGACAAAAAATTGTGCCCCAATTTCAGTCGTCATATGTTTGTAAAGTATAACTTACATCAGGTTGCGGGATATTTGAATTCAAGCGAATTTTTGTGGGCATTTGCCTGAGAAATCGTGGGTTCAAGGTAGGGCGGTAGGCACTCGTGCACTCGAGTCCTCAAAGTCTAATATTACCACAGAATCCCCCTATAAACAGATTTGAAAATACTTTTCCAGCCATCCAACCTATGAAGGATACTTAGCCCATTTGACGTGGGCGGGCACGGCAGCAAAAAACTTATGCTCCCTAGTCCGATGCAGTATACGTAGCTATATCGCCGTACTGGAAGGCAGTACCAATAGAGCAGGAGAGATATAGGCCTATATTTAAGGAATTCGTTTACCCCACCACAGTAAAGGTTTAACACCTTTGGTAGTTAGTATGGACCCTCTACATCAATGGTAGATAGTTAGTACTCTCAAATTGTGGTATCACTTTTTCAATAGGGGCAATGTAAGTTTACACAGGGGTCATTTTTTTAAAATGCCCCCATCATGTTGAAATGTATTCCATTGTTCATCTAATAAGGATTCAATAATAGGCCTATAGTTCATAACACCTACGACCATTGGTTTT
This sequence comes from Ophioderma brevispina, assembly GCA_023653785.1. Lineage (NCBI taxonomy): Eukaryota > Metazoa > Echinodermata > Ophiuroidea > Amphilepidida > Ophiodermatidae > Ophioderma > Ophioderma brevispina. The sequence continues at coordinate 51,478 of JAMKCH010032543.1, forward strand.
GGAGTTATGGGTAAAAATGACTAAAATGGTAAAAAAGGTCAATCCCAATTAGTACATTTTGATTCATGAATTGTGACGTCATTATTTCAATAGTGTATAAATTAGGACAATTAACCGAAAACGATCTCAGCCAGCAAAAGGTATACGAGGACCCGGGTTCCTAAATCCCATCCCACTTATGAGGACCTTCCATAGTAAACCTATACCAAATGTCCTAAATTTTCATTATACAATTATATCTCTGTGATATGTTGCAGAACTCAAATTGGAATTTATTTGCAAGAAAAAAAAACAATTATTTTCCAGCCTCGTCTCTGAGTGAATAGAGGTCAAAGTTCAAATTTCTATTTTTGAATGAAAAAAATCTTGATTTTGGCAACATTTCAGGTCCAAAAACTGACAAAGTAATAAACATTTTAGAACAAATAATTTTATGATTGACATCTATGGAATCTTGGCTAACTAATTTTGACCTGACCTTGAACGTAAAGTATCGGCAAATACTAATAATAAAGGTTTATTTTAATCTCAAATCGTCTGGAATGTAGGCCAATTACTAGAGACTTTACAACTTAATAATAATAGCACAGACACAATGCAACTTGGAGGACAGGCAGCAGCTTAAAACAGCGCCATATTGTCCACATTCAACACACTACACGAAACACACAAAGGATGGGTAGTGCAAGCTTTTCATGGTTCCTTTGTCCATTTCAAAAGAATCCATGGGAAAGTGGCATTTCAGGTTTTAAATCAATATCTGTTGTACAAATTCCAAATGGAGTTCCGAATTAAAATCCAGCAAGTGGTCCCACTAAGATTCGAACCGAGGACCCTTTGCTCCAGAGGGGTAAGCTTGCTAACCACTAGACCACGCCACTCTCTCAAAAAATCGCTGGAATTCCAAAAAATCACACGAAATCTGAAGTGGAGTATCAATCAACCCTTATGCGTCAAGGTATACCCTGTATACACTCAAAAAAAGTGCTTAAAAATTAAACACTTTCTAAACACTATTTGCCACGATTTCTAAACATTTTGAAATGGCTGTTTAATATCTAAAACCTTAGATCAAACATGTTAAAATCTAACATGTTTAGGGATTTGACATTAGGTGTGTATACATTTTGAGCCAAGTGTTTAGGAATTAAACTGTCAAATCTCTAAACACTTTTTTTGCACCACGTTTCTAAAACCACTGTTTTTGCACAGTGTACCATTTAATTTATAATACCATTGGAAATCTTGGAATTCTTGTAATTGCAGTTGCAATATTGTAAAGACTCCTGCATATGACTGGGTGAAAGTGTTCCCTGCAGTGTCCGGGGTGTGCGAGATACACACTGCCGAGGTCTTCCTCACTTCAGTCGCCTCCACATACCCTAGGTAGAGAGCTTCGGCCCTATAAACTTTCCGCAAAACCCTTTTTGGGAAAGAGTTTAGTGCACCCGATGTCATGTATCGAGAGAGTAGTGACATACCCTATTCTGGCCACAGTTCTTATCCAACGGACACATGCTGAGGCCTTTCTCACTTCAGTCGCCGGAAACTCCCCTACCCTTGAGAGCTTACGGGCACCATAACCTTTCCCCAAAAAGTTTGGGACAGTGTGTTTAGTATGAGAGGGGGGACCCTTATAGAAAACTAACACAAATGTCCCTAATTCATTTTACAATTCTGTATGAGAACATTTTACGCCTTACTCCTATCTCACTCATGAGGACCAGGTTTCCTAATTCCCATCTCACTTATGGCGGCCCTCTAGAGTAAACTCACCAATGTCCTAATTCAGTTCTACATTCTGTATTAGCATTTAAGCATTAATCCTATATCACTCATGTGGACCCCGGTTCATAAAAATCCAATCTTACACTTAGGGGGACCCTCTCGATAAAACCTACCAAATAGCCCAATTGTATTCAACAAGTATTATCTCTGCCTTTACAAGCCTTAATCCTATCTCACTTTGAGGAACAGGGTTTCCTTAATTCCATCTCACTTATGGGGCCCTCTAGAGTAAAACTGCCCAATGTTTAATTTCATCTACAATTTGTATTAGCATATCAAGCCTAATCCTATTCAAATCATGAGGACCTGGTTCCTATATCCCATCTCACGTATCGGGACCCTCTAGGGTAAACTACCAAATGTCCTTAATATCATTCTCAATTTTATAATAGCATTTCAAGCCTTAATACTATCTCACTCATGCGGACCTTGGTCCTTATTCCCATCTCACTTATGGGATTCCCGCTAGAGTAAACTCACCAACATGTCCTTAATCTCATTCTACAATTTATGTATTGCATTTTAGCCTTATCCTATATAACTCATGAGGACCCGGGTTACTATATTCCCATCTAACTTATGGGAACCTCTGTAAAACCAAAATGTCCTAAATTTATTCTACAAGTATATCTCTGCGTTTCAAGCCCTAATCCTAGTCTCACTCATGAGGACCAGGGTTCGTTAATCCCATCTCACTATGGGGATCCTCAAGAGTAAACTCACCAAATGTCCTTACGTAATTTCATTTTCAATTTTGTATGAGATTTAAGCCTTAACCTATCTCACTCACGGCGGACCCTGGTTTCTATATCCCATCTCACTTATGGGGACATTCTAGAGTTGGATAAACTCACCAAATGTCCTTTAATTCATTCTACCATTTTATAAGAATTTCAAACTTTAATCCTATCTCACACATGAGGAACAGGCTTAACCCTATCTCAATCATGAGGACCAGGGTTCTTAAACCCATCTCACTTATGGGGACCCCCAGTATAGAGTAAACAACCAAATGGAGCTTTAATCTCATCTACAATTGCTGTATTAGCCTTTTAAGCCTTAATCCTATCTCCATCATGAGGACCCGGGTTCCTATATCCATTCTCATTATGGGGACCTTAGGGGAAAACCTACCCCAAATGGCCTAAATTTCCATTCACAAGTATATATCTGGGTCAAGCCTAATCCTATCTCACTCAATGTGGACCAGGGTCTATATCCCATCTCATTATGGGGACCCTTCTAGAGGAAACTAACCAAATGTCCTTAATTCATTCTTACATTTTGATAATAGCATTTCAAGCCTTAATCCTATTCTCCTCATGAGGACCCTGTGTTCCTATCTCCCATCGCACTTATGGGGATCCCCTCGAGGTAAAAATCAACAAATGTCCCTTAATTCATTCTAACAATTCTTATTAGAATTTTAAGCCTTAATCCTCTCACTCATGAGGACCGGGTTCCTATATCCCATCTCCACTTATTGGAACCCTATAGATAAAACCTACCAAATGTTCTAAATTTCGTTATACAAGTAGATCTTGGTGTCAAGACCTTATCCTAGCTCACTCATGAGGACCAGGGTCCAAATCCCGTCTCACTTATGGGGACCCCTAGAAGATAAGTAAACTCACCAATGTCTAATTTCATTCTACAATTTGTTTAGCATTTCAAGCCTTAATCCCATCTCACTAATGAGGGGACTGGTTCCTAGATCCCATCTCCACTCTTGGGGACCCTCTAGGGTAAACTCCACCAATGTCCTTAATTTCATTATTACAAGTTAATAAACATTTCAAACCTTAGCAATCTCACACATGAGGACCAGGTTTCCTATCTCACCATGAGGGACCAGGGTTCCTAAATCCCATCTCACTTATGGGGACCTCTAGAGTAAACTCACAAAATGTCCTAATATCATTCAAAAAAATTCTGTATTAGCATTTTAAGCCTTAATACTATCTCACTCCTGAGGACCCGGGTTCCTATATATCATCTCACTTATGGGGGGCCCCTCTAGGGAAAACCTACCAAATGTCCTAAATTTCATTTTACAAGTATATCTCTGGGTTTCAAGCCTTAATCTCCATCTCACTCATGAGGACCAGGGTTCATAAATCCCATCTCACCTTATGGGGGGGACCCTCCTGAGTTAAACTCACAAATGTCCTTAATTTCTTCTACAATTTGTATTAGCTTTTAAGCATTTAATCCTATCTCACTAATTAGGACCCTGGTTCCTATATATCCATCTCACTTATGGGGACCTTCTAGGATTTTGTTTTTAAGTCACCAAAAGTCCTAATTTCATTCTACCAATTTTTAAAACATTTCAAACTTTAATCCTATCTCAAACATGAGGACCAGGCTTTATCCTTATCTCCCACTCATGAGGACCAGGGTCCTAAATCCCTCTCCATTATGGGGACCCTAGAGTAAACTCCAACAAAGGTTCCTTAATCTCATTCTACAATTCTGTATTAGCATTTTAAGCCTTAATTCTATCTCCCTCATGAGTTGCCCGGGTTCCGATTCACATTCACTAGGGGGGACCCTCTAGATAAAACACCTACAAAGTCCATAAATTCGTTCTACAAGTATAAATCTGCGTCTCAAGAATTAATCATATTCACTCATGAGGCAAGGGTTCATAAATCCCATCTCACACTATGGGGCCCTCTAGAGTAAAACTCCACCAAATGTCTTAATTTCATTCTACAATTTTATAATAGCATTTCAAGCCTTAATCTATCTCATCATGAGGACCCCTGGGTCCTATATCCCATCACTTATGGGTGGATCCCCTGAGTAAACTCACCAAAGTTCCTTATCTCATTCTACAATTCTGTATTAGGCAGTTAAGCCGTAATTCTATCACACTCATGAGGACCAGGGGTCCTATATCCCATCTCACTTATCGGGAACCCTCAGATCAAAACCTACCAAATGTTCTAAATTTCGTTCTACAAGTATATCTCTGCGTTTAAAGCCTTCATCTATCTCACTCATGAGGACCAGGGTTCCAAATCCCGTCTCACTTATGGGACCCTCTAAAGTAAACTCACCATCTGTCCTTAATTTCATTCTAAAGTTTGTTGCATTAACATTTCAAGCCTTAATACTATCTCACTCAGGAGGACCCTGGTTACCTATATTCCCATATCACTTATGGGGACCCTCAGGGTAAACTCACCAATGTCCGTAATTTTCATTCTTACACTTTTATAATAACATTTCAAACCCTTAATCCTATCTCACCATGAGGACCAGTTATTCTATCTCACTCATGAGGACCGGGTTCCTAAACCCCATCTCACGTATGGGGACCCTCTGCAGAGTAAACTAACCAAATGTCCTTAATCTCATCAACAATCTGATTAAGCATTTAAAGCTTAATCTATCTCACTCATGAGGACCCTGGGTTCCGAGATCCCATCTCACTTATGGGGACCCTCTAGATAAAACCTACCAAATGTCCTATATTTCATTCTACAAGTATATCTCTGCGTTGCAAGCCTTAATCCTATCCTCACTCATGAGGACCCGGGTTCCTAAGTCCCATCTCACTTATGTGGACCCTCTATAGTAAACCTACCAAAGACCAAATGCATTGTATATTATATCTCAATGTTGCAAGCCGTAATCCTATCTCACGTCATGAGGACCCGGATTCCTAAATCCCATCTCACTTATGGGGATTCTCTAGAGTAAACTCACCAAATGTGCTAAAATTTATTTCTAATTTTGTATTAGCATTTCCAGCCTTAATCCTATCTCCTTCATGAGGACGCAGGGTTCCTAAATCCCCTCCCACCTAGAGGACCCTATTGTAACCTAGTATTTTCTATTAATCCCCTCTCTGAGTGGGATCTCTCCCTATCCAAAAATTGGAATTAGCCAATGAACTTTGTTGCTAAGGTGAAGATGATTTGACGGTCCTCAGTAGTGAGGAGAATGGCGTCCTCACGATGGAGAAAAAGGATATAGTCCCCATGTACTCGGACACCCCAATCCCCACCTCCACGTGGTACCAGGCGGATAGCGCAGGCTTACTGGTTTTGTTCCAGCCCTATTTAAATGCTTTGAATTTTAATTCCCTAACTTGAGGCATTCCTACTACTCGAGCTTTGGAATCGCCGAGATAGTCTGTGGTGAGCTAACGGGGAAATATGGGTACCAGGCTTGGATACTGGCGTGTTCATCATAAACGGTAGTACCGGTATAGTTTGTGGTGCGCGGCCTATCTACCACATCCGGTTGACTCAGCCTGGGTGTGGCTCCGAAACGATACAGTTTTTGTGTTTTGAGATTCAAATCAACGTAACACATACCACCATTGTCTACTGATGTGAATTGAATTACTAACTGTCTTGTAGTCTACATAGTAAGTGGCGCACATAGCCATTGTTGCTGAAGCGCCATTCATTTAATCACAACCAACCAAATCGGCCGCTCTCCTTTCCTAGCTAGCGATGGGCAGGTTCATGAAGCTAAGCTCTTCAAGCCCACACTTCCTGCAATCGCTACGTCGTCTTTGCAAGCCCGATACGCCGATCCTACCCTACAACCCTACAATGGTTTGATGTAGCACTCTATACCTGGTCTCTAATGTGAGTTCTTGAAGTCATTGCTCCAGTAAGTTAAGAACTATTAGTAATCCAACGGATCAAATGGTCCGGGCAACCGACCGCCCACCGACATCACCGTCGAAGCCTTGCTGCTCGCTACCAATTCAAGATTCGCAAGAGAAGAGAGGTTCCTCCCAATATGATTATCATGTATGACTGACTGCAATAAAGACAAGATAAAGCTTACCGAGTTCGACGTTGTTATCCAATACATGAGGGTATAAGTCCTTGGGTAGAGTCTTTATAGATCGTAAACACCAGAACTATTTACCACTGAAACTTTCCGGACATCCGAAAGAAGACTGGCCTTTTTCCGGGTTTCAAAAGCCACAAACTGAAGGACCAAGAAAACAACATGCACTAGGACTGACTGGAAGAGGTAGACATCGCTAACCCATGGTGAAATGCTTCGAAGTTGTGCGATATTCCTGACGGGGTGGGGGGGGGGGGGGGTGTATGGGCCACCCCCCCGCCAGAATATGCATGTTTACTTGTGGTAAGTTATTGCTATTCCACATTGTGGTCTGGCGAAGTCTGGCAACCAAGCTGCCCCAGAGTATGACTACCAGAAATTGTACAGCATGCCAATCGGATGGGCGTGAACCGTTCTCATTGGGACTTTCTGACCTGTCTGTAGGACTACAAGCAAGTCCCTTGCCACTCTACATAGGAGCCTCGCACTATTCATGTTGGCGAGAGACATAGCTCCGCTAGGCCGTTCTCTGCTCATGGGAGGTGTACCCCCCCCCCCCCCCCCCCCCGTAGAGGATTCTCCGTTCCTTGCCGAATACGGCGTTTCGGACCCCTCCTTGTTCAGATACATAACTGCTGTCCTTCTATCGCAGTCAACTGTCAAACCTACCCTTGAACAGGGGACCCAGCCGAACCAGAACCAACAACAGTGCTTCACAGTTCTAGGCACGTAGATTTGTTTTGCGGTCGAGGAGGTAGCTCCACCCATTTTTTTCCGCCCCCCGTTTGTAGTTTACATCAAGGTTGGTTGAAAGAACCACCACCCTCAGATTGTGTGGATGCGTCCCATCTGAGCACTGTGAGCAGTCTCGGAGGGCTGCCTTTGGGCTTGAGTCTCCTCCGACGAAACCAGGGTAGGAGACCGAAGATTGCCGAAAGGGCTAATAGTTAGTCTTGCCTTTGTCCAAGGGGCCACCTGCAGGAGTACGCCGAGGTGTGCGAGCATATATCCTCAGACCTGTGGGTTCTGGGTGGCGGTTATAAAGTAAAAAATTATCGGCTGGAATTCTCGGTACACCCTCCTCCTTCCGGGAAATGTGTCTCCTCTCCCTACATAGTAGGGAGCAAAACACCCCCCCCCCAACAGGAGTCAGAACACTAGAGGTCAAAAGCTGTCAAATGAGCTATATAGAAAGGATGCCGTATTTGATTCACGGCGTTCCCTGCCAACATTAATGTTTCCAGAACCGTTGTCAAAACGTTTCAGTTTGGTTGCGAAACGTTTTGGCAAACTCATGTGGACATCTTTTACGTTCTAGAAACGTTGTACAAAAACGTATTTAAAAACGTCCTGGAAACGTTACTAACGTTTTCCGAACCTGGTTCGGAACGGCATCGTTTTTTTTCGACAACGTTGAGGAAACGTTTCGGACACTTTTTCTACACGTTTCTGTAACGATGCTATAGCATACTCTTTTCTGTTTGCCAGAAGCTTGGAAACTTTCAAACGTTTCTGTAAAGTTGCTATAGTACACTTTCTTCTGGTTCCCATGCACCTTTTTTGATGAAACATAATCTTTGCATTATAGTGTCCCCAAGTCTCTCGTTACTTGACTTCTATTTGTCCATGGATTTTTGTATTTTTTTTTTTTTGTTAAACATATGTTTTTCTCAAAATATCGATATCGTAATAATTTTATTTATACTCATTCATGTAATATAACGTGCAAGATAGGCCTATACTATGCAATTTGTGCTACTCGTGTTATAACATCGATAATATTGAGTAATGTTGAAGGCGGTAATGAGCACGGAACAAGTAGGCATATTGAGATTGATTGCTGCTGTTTTGATAGGTCTGTATTATGACTTTGGAAAAATGACGATAAGATGTTGCTGTGGTAGGTCGATTCTGATTGCATTGATGGATTATAAAGAATGATTATAACCACGGTTTCAAATTGCTATCCCTCTACACTTATAGTTAATAGCTGTAACTTGCTGATACGAATGTTGATTCTTGTTAGACGTGTGTTAACACTTAATTCCCAAGGGGGGGGGTCCAGAAGTAACCCCACATTTGATTTTTTTGGCTGATTTCTCGGTTACCTAATCAAATTTTTCAAGGACTTTTTGCTAATTGTCTGTTTATGAATACGCTTCTACCTGAATACAAAAATTTAAATCCGCCACGCTTCTTAATAATTAAGTTTGGTCCCTAGGACCCCCCCCCCTTGGGCACTAACGGCAGTGAAAAAATCATATATTTACTAATTAAAAACTAAAGTAATTAATCTGGGATTTATTTGCTAGATATATACCTTAGGAGGCTATTAATTAATAATTAATATACTTAAATCAAATAACCTGTTATATGCTATAGCATCAATTTAATTTTTGTCCATGCAGTGCTCTTAACTGTGTAGTCTATGGGAAAAATAATGGCGATTTTGAAGTTTTCTGAGAAACATACAAGATGGTATCATTTGCTATATTTTGCTAAGGATTATTTTAATTGGTTATTCTATAGAGTAGATATAAGGAATCTTTTTAAGTTCAAACTTATAGGGGAGTTGCTGAGGATGGAAATGTTCAACCCCTCTTGTTAAAGAGTGACAATTTCATTGGCCATAGCATAGGTCAAAGGCGATTTATTTTTGATTTGGGTATTGGTTCTTACGTGACCACCATTTATTTGTGTTAGTGTCTTGATCAACTCATCGAAGAGGGGCAAAAGAAAAAAGGCCCACGGAAGTGGTTATCTGGGTTGTCCCTAGAACCCCCCTTGGGACTAACGGAATTTTTTTTAGCTTGGCCTTAAAGTGACAGAGGAGATTTTTGAGAGACGGATTTTCTCTCAAATTTCATGGAACGGTTTTGTAGACCACCTACGAGACCGTTTCGAAGGCTTATTTAACAAACAATTACAAACTAAACGCAAACCTTTTTTTGAACTTGCCTGCTATCGTAATCGGCCCATATAACACCGTAACTTTTGACTTTCTGTCGTGCACGACGAAAGTACTAAATCATCATCTTCCTACATAACGACGGCGATTCGGCTTATTCATTTCAGGTGTATCTTCTACATTGGTAAGCCATGTCCAAATATGCAAAAAACTGGGGTTCCGACAAAATTGGGGGCGCTTCTTCTGGAAATCTCCGCTGTCTCTTATACGTAACCCTTTCCCAACAGTCTTGTAGAATTCTGTAACGTAAGGGATGGGAGCATGTAGTCTGTTGAAGATACTTGGCTATATCCCCTTCCCGAGGTACATCCCCCGTATATAATCATTGTTGTTGCCCCCACTACCCGGCTTAGCTATCCCTGCAAACTTTACCACTAGTATAACAAAAATTGACTTCGCCCGGCTCCCATGCACCCCCCCCCCCGCGAAGGCGGTCATATGTGGGTCATGGGAACACCATACCGACCCGCAATCAAAGTCCTTAAATTGGTTTTGTTGAATGCAACTCTGATTGCTGTATTTTCTTTGATAGTTTGATGGTTTGTTTATATTGGATGAGGCTTGGCCGCCCTCGTCTGATTTTTGTGTTTTAAATTGAGTGGGTGCGCTCTCATCGGGAAATCTCTTAGTAAGCCCAGGGCAGGCCACGACCTGCTCGATTTATGTGTTTGCGATTTCCAAACGGTAAATCTTACGTGCTGATTTTTTTTTTTTTTTTGCAATTTGCCAATTCATTCCGTCACACTCTTCACAACGTCATACATCAACATGCAGATCAATGGGCTAGTCCAGAAAAAAAATGCCCACCTCCCCTATATCGGCAAATTTTTTTTTGTTCACAAAATATCTGGAACTCCTGGCTACCTTCATGAATTATCTGGAATTCCTGAAGCTACCTTCCGTAAATGACCAGGAATTCCAGACACTAGCTTCCGTAAATTCCAGGAATGGAATTTCTAGACTACAAATGTAAAAAAACTTGGAATTCCCAGAGGATTATGGTTTAGGGGTATAGAAAGTGTTGAAAATGTTTGTTTTTTTTCGGAATTTTCCTCTGAAAATCGTAAAAACTCTGGAATTCCGTCACCCTCTATACCTAAAATGGCTGGAATTCCCACCCCATATTAGACATTAAATTCTGGAATTCCAGCTTTCAAAAGTGACAAAAAGTCTGGAATTCCGGCGCCCTCTATGGGGGGGGGGCATTCTTTTTCTGGGATAGCCCAATTGTAATACCTCATTTGCATCAATGTGACTTCTATATATATGAAACGGCTACCCATTTTGTACGGCAGCCTCGGTGCCAACGACATTACAAAATCACCTCTCAAACCTTCGTTCAATAAATCTTAGTAATATGATAATGTGACCTGCTCCCACGAAACCCGGAAAAGGTCGGAAATTTTTCATTTTAAGATATGTACATATTTTGAATGTTGATAAAACAAGCTTTAAAATGATGTATCACATGTAAACATTGCGTTTTCATTTGTCCATCAAAAATCAATTTTTGCCTAGGATTTTATTTTGTTTTCTATTGATTTTATCCGAGTTTATTGACCTCTTACAACATTCCTTCGTTTGTGACACATAGACATTTTTTAGCTTAACCATTCACAGGTATAGTTTACTATACTAGTCAGTTACCAATGCAACCGTGTAAAAATCCTCAATTTTTTTGAAAAATTTGGGTCGCTCTTTAAAAAAATGTGCTAATATTGCTTTAACTTGAAAATCAGCAGGGTTGATGGATTAACCCCACTACAAAACAGTGTAATTTCCAATAACGGTCACTTAGCTTTTCCTTAATATAGCCTTTAGTCGACTCTCCGTCCGATACGTGTAAGAGCGCCCTCCTACCGTTGGGTCTTGAACCGCGACTCGGGTCGCACTGCGCCGGATGTTGATGCCGATTTGAATTCACTGTTGCTGTTAGGATGGCATGTCCTACCCCCCCCTCCCCCCGTCAGCCTTTTAAAGGTGCAACGAGAAATTTTGAGGCATCGGTATTTTCAGTCATATGTAGTGGTTTCATAAGGCACTGAATTCGTTACCTTTTATTTGGCTACAAAAAATATATAAAGTGAAAACAAAAGGTAATTTGTGTATGATTATAAACATAGGCTGAATTTCCTATTTGCTCCTATAAGAAATTAAAAATTTCACAGTTTTTGTACCAAAGAAATAATTCTCAGCTTAATCCTTTCAAATGGGGACATTTTTGATATAAAGCTTTACATCAGTACAAAATCAGAATTTTCACATTTTGGGGGGGGGGAACACCTGTTATGTGAAAACACTCGTTACACGTTTAAAGGTGGGTGACCCGATCGACAACTCGTCCCTCCCCACTTTACACCAATAAAAACATATTTTGGTAACAGTACAGAGTCTCATTATCCCAGTGAAATTGTAGGTCCAGGAAATGTTTCCTTCTCAAAACCGATTTGACTAAAACTTTTTGGTGATATACATCCATGTGGGGGAGAAAATATAGGTGGAAAAACCGGACCACGATCGGGTCACCCACCTTTAAGATCGGCGAACCCTTTTTAAATCCCTACCACCTTTCTCACAGTATCTCTGATTGGCTCTTTTCATAATATAAATCTTTGAATAACCAATTAAAATAGACATACATGCAGAAACCTTTAATTCCCAGCTGACTGGCTAATTATAGCCATATGCAAGAATGGCGAATTGACCTGTATAGTGCCGGTGAGTTAATTATCAAAAACGTAATTCCAAGACATGGGGTCATCTCTATAGGAAAACTATTTTAAGGGAGTTTTTGTTCGTTAAAAACGAATTCGATACCAAATCTCAACATCGAAAACTATAGAGGGAGTGTGCACATTTAAAAAATAGTGCAACCTCAAGATTTTATCACCAAACATGCCAAATGTGTCCAAATTTACTTATTACATGGATGTCATAGACTCAAACTCATTGCTCTCATAACAACAAAGGTGACGGTGAATTAGTCCAACAGTGTGTGTTACAAAGGGAATTAACTCTAAGGCCAAAAAAAATTGTTTGATTGTCCTCATCCGACCGACCCTAATTTTGGAAATCAGGAAAAAGTTGTTGTTTTTTTCCTTTTACTGAGCAAAAGAATACGGACCCTTATTAATACAAACAAACATGTTTCAATACAGTTTGCTATTGACATTAAAAAAAAATTAAAAAGTTTTTCCGACCGACCGACCCAACTCTAAAAAGTCATCTATGGACAATCAGACAATTTTTTTTGGCCTCTAATGTGTGTAAAATTATTGTGGGTTAAAGCAGGCACATTTTCACAAAATATGAAATTTATTTGATTTGCTCTCAAATGATAGTCTAGGCCATTGGAAGAACACAGATACATTTTACACATAAAAAATAACATACTCAAAACAGATAGGGGCATTGATAAGAGGCTATGTAGGCTAACTTTTGAGTTTGCTGTAACTTTAATCAACCAATGTGTTAATCACATGAATATCAGAGATTCGTGCTAATTTTTTGCATTTTGATTATATTTTGCATTTGTTTCTGATATGGATATAATTGTCCATCATAAAAACCAAAATATAAATTTATCATCTTGATAAAATGGCCTTCAACCCAATACCCCATCTCTAAAGTTTCGCGCAGATATTTCAACACGTTTTTGATGTGGAGCAACAACGTGATTTTCAATCCCCATAGAGTATATTGTTAGTCGACCAAAATGGGGGCATTTTTTTCCCCTATAACATCCAAACTAAACCTTAAGGCCTTAATATTTCACTAAGGTAGTTGTCTTCAGATACAACATTTTGACCAACTTCCGATAAACTGAGGGTTCGGTGACTAAGGCTATAGCGATTGGACCATACAGCCCTTTAAAATTGAATTCCTGTGTTTTATTTTGCCTTATAGTTTTCACATAAAAAATTAGACCAAATGTGATTTAGACCTTCGACTAAAAAAAAATAGTATCAAAATTTGTTCAGCTCTGTTTGTCAATAAGCCGCACCTTCTCAACGATATCAGAGAGCCCTACAGATGAACCAAAACTTCCTTGTGATATTACGATGATTATATAGAACCCAATTCATCTATTTGACAGGCATTTATTGTGGGCTTTGCGTCGCTCTATCTAACCGTCTTTTCTTTCATCCATTCGATCCTTTCACGCACAGATCAATTTAAAGCTCTTTCCAACCGAAGTTCATTACCGAACTCTGGGTCACGCCTACAAATTCAAGTAGCTTTAATACAGATGATAATTGTCAAGCGAGTCAGTGCGGGATTCACCGACAAATTCGTCAACCTTGATATCTACGTAGATAAGTGTTGCGGTTTGCCTACGTTTCACGGGTTATCGCGTCCGGCCACACTAGTCATACACTCCTCCACACACACCCCTGCAGAACATGCAGCGTCAACCACATGACCGTTTTGACAGGTAAAAACCATGAAAGTGCAAATCAAGCATGTACCGGTCGACAGAGCAGTTTCTATGCATATTACTATATCTTTTTTCTAATCACATTTTTGTTCTGCTACCATAGAAAGAGCAAGGAAACATACATTACGGTAATTTATACTATTTTTTCTCTACCATTTTACCGGAATCATCATCAATTTGTATTATTGGCATCATCCGTTTCGGTACCAATACTTAGAGTCATTGGGGCATGAACCAATGCCAGGGCTTATATGGTCCCTTTTTTGCATATTTTGTCAAGGTAATTCTCATTAACGTCCTCGTGTATCAGACTCTTCCAGACATAACTGCTAGCCTACACACCTATGTCTGATTCTATTTAGTAGATGTTCACCTGAATTGTATATACCTAAACAACCTTAACTTTACGAGGAAACTGGAAGCCCAAAAATTAGTTTTGTTTTTTTCAAAAGCAAAATTGCGTGATGGAAAGGCAATTCTTACCAGAAAATAGCTTTACATAACCCCTAAGTAAAGCTACATATTATTCTTATTATAAAAATATTTGATAAGCTCTGCCCTATGGCATTGAAGCACTTTTCTTCGAAAGGTAGTATATATATATCACTATATATATATATATATATATAATTATATATCTTATATATATTAAACCAGACGAAAGTAAAGAAATCATTGGCTGAATGCCGGGCGGGATTTCGAACCGGCGACTTCTGGATTTTGGAGAACCATGCTCTACCAACTGATGCTATTCCAAAGCCCTTGTGTTTTGGCGGTTGATCCCGTAATTGCTAGCCATCATCTTTCCTCTGAATCAGCTAACTGTATTATTATGTAATACCACTCGGGGGAGCAATATTGATGCACTCCCAGAAATTAAATTAACTATATACAGAGATGGGAAACGGCTGTTTGTAATATTTACTGGATCAATTTATGCACGCTGATAGAAAGACAATTATAAACCAAACAAGAGTAAAGAATCAATGTCTGGAAGCGGGATTCAGCACCGGCGACTCTAGATTGTCGAGGCCGTGCTCCTCCAGCCTAGCTATTCCGCCCTTGTTGTTGGCGTTGATCTCCCTAAATTGTTTAGCCGTCATCTTTACTCTGAACACTAACAGTAATTATTATGTACCACCGGTCAATTTGATGCCACTCCCTGAAATTATAACACTATATACAGAAGATGGGAAACGGCGTTTGTACTTACTTGATCAATTTTCCGCTTCGCAATGATTCTTTATACTCTCGTTTGCGTTTATAATTGTCTTTCTATCAGCGTGCATCATATTTGATCCCGATAATGTACGAACGCCGTTTCCCATCTTCTGTATATAGTTTATATATATATATATATATATATATATATATATATAATATCTATATATATAATATAGATATATATATATAGTAATATGCCATCAAAGTATTATTATCCAAATCGCAGTTAAAATAGTATCAATGTAGGAACAGAGAGATGACAGTCACACGGATGTTTTCTTGCACAACTGCAGTTCAATTATAATATCATCAGGTGCAGAGTGTCCCTCCTTTTATTACAAAAAAGGAAACATTAACAACGAACTGTATTTGCGGTGGTGTGCGTACGGAAACTTTCTTGCGTGACGCCTGATCAACGCGTAATAAGTTTACGCTGAGTGTGAAATACGCATAATACATTTATACATTTGTTGAGCTTACATAATGAATACCAAAATTAAATACATTAAATACACATGTTCAACAGCTTTGAATACGAAATGAGAATATTTTCCGCGCTAAACGTTATTTTTGTCATCTGCTTGTCACCTTGTAAAGGGGGTCGACGGTGAATTTTTGGGATTGCCCAGTGTTTTGTAGTCACACTCGTCAAGTATGTTGGCTGTAGTTTTACTCTTGACGGGTACTGGGATCCCTTATTTGTTGCTTATGAACTCTGATTTCGAGAATTAAGCGATCACCAGTTTGGCCACTGTAGTGTTCTTTACATCCATTACAACATGTTATTACATAAATGAGATTTTTGCTTTTGCAATTCATGGGATATCTTATTTCCAACATTTTGTTGTTCTTGAAAGTAAACTCGGAGCATTCAAAACGCTATGCTTACACTGCCAACAACGTTTATCAATTACACTTGGTACCTCACCCTTTTTGTTTAGTTTTTTTTATGGCGGCTCTGGTTAACATTCTTGAGTGTTGGATTGGCGTGTGCTCATGATTAGATTAGTAATTTTTCAGAATGCGAGATAATGTTGTCGCTGGCTGTGAGCATGTGGATAGAATCCTTAACAACACTTTTCACTCGCATTTCTCGCAAAATTCTCTCGCCTTCTGAAAAATACTAATCAATTATGAGCAAACGCCAAACTCACAAAACTCAAACCTCGAAGAAAATGTTACCAGACCGCCCTAACAACTAAACAAAAAGTGTGGTATCCAAGTGTAATGATAGACGTTGTGGGCCGGTGTATGGCATATCGTTGAATGCTCCGAGTTAATACTTTCAAGAACAACAAATGTTTTGGAAATAAAGATATCCATGAATTGCAAAGCACAAATCTTCATTTATGTAATAACATGTAATGGATGTAAGAGAACACTACATTGGCCAAACTGGTGATCAGATTAATTCTCGAATCAGAGTTCATAAGCAACCAAATAAGTGATCCCAGTACCCGTCAAATTAAACTCAGACAACATCTGACGAGTGTGCACTTAACACTGGGACACTGCCCAATTCACCGTCGCACCCCTTTACAAGGTGAAGAGCCGAATGACAAAAATAAACCGTTTATCGGCGGAATCTTCTCATTTCTGTATTCAAACCTGTGGGGGCTCTTAACAGGTGGTAATTGTTAATTTGGTATTTACCTTTGTATTCATTATGTATAGCTAACATGTAAAAGTTTATGCGTATTTCACTCTCAGCGTAACTTATTACGCATTGGTATCAGGCGTACGCATAACCGTTTCCGTACGCACACCCACGCAAATCCAGTTTGCGCTTTTCTAATGTTTCCTTTTTTTGTAATAAAAGGAGAAACTCTGCACCTGAATGAGATTATAAATTGAACTGCCGTTGTGCACTAAAAATCCTTGTGACTGGCATTCCGCAGTCTGTGTTCTACATTTATACTATATATATGGTAAGTATATCTATATATATATATATATATCTATATTTCTTATATATTATATATATAAATATATGCGGAGAGGGAATCTCTATCTAGCAATCTAAAAGCATATTAGTAAAGGGTGATCTTATCGGACTCAAACCGCCGAGAGTGAACGTTCCATAAGAAAATGTTTATTACAAACTTTTTTGATTCCACATATAGAAATTTCCACATTTTAGATAATATTTTAAGTCATTTCACACATCAATATGAGTAATTTGACAAAAATCAACTTCGTCTGAAAAATGTGAAATTCCACTTTTTTTTTACTTTTTTATTCGGATGAAAATGTTTCACTTTACATCCCATGTAGCCCTGTAAATTAAGAAAGGGGTCACTCTTACTCTTTTAAAAATTCACTCTTTTGCCTTTGAGATGTGATCTAGGCCTACATAATTATTTTCAAATATTTTATGGGAAATGTGCACATGAAGTTGTAAGAGGAATCAAATAGGGTTAAAGAGGGTATTTTGTGGGAGGGGCATGACAAATGATGAAAGGAGTGGTGCAAAGAAATTGATAAGTTAAAACACACGTTGTTAGGTACCACTGGATGTGT
The DNA here is from genome assembly GCA_023653785.1 of Ophioderma brevispina. NCBI lineage: Eukaryota > Metazoa > Echinodermata > Ophiuroidea > Amphilepidida > Ophiodermatidae > Ophioderma > Ophioderma brevispina. The sequence goes on from JAMKCH010032543.1 coordinate 69,237, forward strand.
GAATGTATATTCGACTTTCTTTCGAAATATGTCCCTTCGTCAGAAACCTGGTGCGGACAAAAAATTTCCGCACAAAACCATAAAAAACCGTACACTAGAGGCTATAATATCGCATATCATAACCAGGAGATATGTAGTATAACCTAATTAGAAGCAAAGGTAATTTCGATATATGCAATGTACAATACGGTTAGAAACATCCGGTAGGCTATGTCGTATATTTTTTAATATGCATGGATATCACATAATATTCATATTACATAATACATTACATAAAACACATACAGTGCTCATACGTGGGCACGATATGCCCAAGATTTCAAGTAATAACTGTAATGTTTCCTAGCCTAATTTCGTTTTTTAACTAATGCGAGCTGATCGATATAGAAACCTATTTCAGATATTCGCGAGTATAATTATTGCCTTAATTTTTACTATATTGCACTGCCCGATCAAAATGTAATTTTAGCTCTTAAAGAATTCAATATAATCGGTGTTTTAAAATGATTTCTACGACCATGGGTCATTATCTGTCTTAGTAATTATTGAGGGAACGGAGGAGAGAGGGGGCACAGAGTGAGGAGGAGAGGGAGCGAGGGATCGAGACAGACAGACACACAGACGATAGGCTTACATACACTGTAGAAATGATTTATAACAGTTAATAAACCTTTACAAGCGTTTCATTTATATTCTTGATTGTAAAGTATAGACTGTATAGGAGGCGTTGCTCACTGTATTTTATGATAATTTTGACGGTTGAACACGTTTCATATCACCATAACGGTTAGATATAAAACAGTAAATAGGGTATAATCGTGTGCAACGCCTCCTATATACTTTTACACATCAACTTCATCAGTAGACAATAAACGCCTTTTAAGTGTTTACTAACTAATATCAATCCTTAATTTTTAACAGTGCATATGCGTTTGATTGATTGCTTGATCATGAAAATTGATTGATTTGCTGCACTTGACATTGGCTTGCATTGCCATTGCTTATTGACCTTAATCATTCGCTTGATTTCATACTAATCTCAAAAACTCAGACTTTTCTGACGCTGACCATTCTAAACGCACTGTGACACGCTAACCAAACACTATACAGCTATGTTAATTAAATAAGTTACTACATTTGCTTTTCGCCTTCTCTGTCTCTGTTTATCTATGCTGACTGTGTTCCTTAATAGGATACGCCAAGTCAATCACACACCCGGATACAGGGATGGAGGTGAAGTCAGGCGCTGCAGAGGTTTTGAGCATCTCATAGTGCTAAAGGTGTCCCTAATATAGAAACGCGCTTTCCCCGGACCATAGAACAAAAGAAGCCATACAACACAAAAACAAAGCAAATAGAGCAGCGCGAATTTGGTTAGATTGGTTTGATTCGAGAATAGCATAGCCTATATATTTTATAAATCTAACCTAAATATGGACTTGGATTAATAATGTCTACTCTTGAGAAAAACATTTTATGATTGTGCCTCGAGTTTTAGTTTTAACGTGTAGGTCTTTCAAATTTTGGGGGTCCATAATTCTGACACAAGCGCATTCGTACTACACACAGCCCCATACTTGGATTCCCAACTGCTGTCTGGACTATCTCTTCATTTGTGTGAAGGTTATGAAAAAACGGAGGACTACACCAAAACAGTATTCCGCATACAAAGGCTAGTACGTTCAAAAAAATCAATTATTACCCTATATGGAAGTAATGGTAGAAGTCCATTATTTGGGGCACTTGCATTGGCCCGAGATCCCAGTTCCACCATCCCCTACATTGGCACATGAATCATGAATATCCCGTCCTTCGGATGGGAACTTAAGCCGTCGGTACGGTGTAACAGAGAGAGCCATAGTAAATGCACATCGCAGTCAGTGTCGAATATACACTATGAGGTTACAATGTGCTCATCCACCAAAGACACAGTTCAGTGGGTTGTACTTGTAACATTATTGACATGTACCTGACGGCTTTTGTGATCTGGGTATTATCCATCATACCCAAAACCGGGGGTGTTATTTTCTAAATACACTGTGAAATGGCTTACTGGACCTGTGCCAAGAGAATTGAGATTTACTATCTCATAGTGATATAAAACACAATTAATTCTTGTCAAATGGGTCCATTTTTCACTTTCGTAGCAATTTAAGCATCGTAAGAATAAGGAGCAATATCATATCAACCTTATATTTTTATTTCATTTCAATAGGAGACGATCGCACCAACTGACTTTATGAGTATGGCCTTGTGACAACACCCTGAATGACAGATATGGTTTCTTCCCGAACCACAATCCTTGTGCATATCGCCAAACACGGTAGCAAAACGGCAGTGTAATTACAAACACAATTTTCCACTCACAGGTTTAGTATAAGCATCTCAGATCAGCACGATAACTACTACTCGAGGTTACATAACGTTACTTTTCCACGCGTATTACCAATTATTTTTTCCCTTATGGTGTCACGGACGTGTCATAATATGGATGTTGGCGATTGTATTAGGCAGATCTCTGTAACTAAATGGCAAACTACACTTAGCCCTAGTATATTAAAAGCTACATAACACAAAAGTATTAAATAGTGTGACGACGAGTATTATGAAATGGCGTCCATCGGATCGCATCATTAACGGTGCTTTAGGCATGTTCTCCCGCATGTTCTACCTATTCATCATAATTTAATTCACCAATGAAAAATACGGTAGCCAGCTTGGAGACGATCCTTGGGTCTGCATTTTGTGGGTGTGTGTAAGTCTGGAAATCCCACGTTGGGGTTTGAAACAAAAGCACTCCCAGCAAAGAGATAGATGGCGAGGGGCTGAGTATGAAAGAATCAGGCAGGAGAAAAGGACGAACAGATGCGCTCGTTGAGAAAGTCGGGGGGGAAGGTCAGGCTGTTGAAGCATCTAGCGGAGTCAAATTATGACTGGTGGTAACGGTGCAGAAGGGAAAATTAGGGGTTGAATAGGACTGAACGAGGAGGAGGGGTGTCAGGAAAGGGGAAAGAACAACATGAGTGAATAGAGACAGTAAATCGAGGAAGGAGGGGTAAAAACCATGTGAGGAAGATCAGCAATTAAACACTTTCACAAAGTTCTATCTAAGAGGGTTAGTGTATGGCTTTGGAGCGGGATGGGGGGGGGGTAGGATGGGGAAAGGGGGGAGGAGGAGGGAGTACAATCGCTGGAGGGGGGGGGGTGACACGGCACCCCGATTAGGAGTACTTAAATCTCGATGCGACACAATTCCCATATAAGGTAGCAAGCCCGTTGGGGGGGTGGAGAAGGAGGGTGAGATAAGTTATAGCCGGAAATTCTCCATCGGAGTCCTGGGAGGGGAGTAAACTAGCGGGCAGAAAAAGGAAGTTAGGGGACGAAGGAGGGAGGAGCAAAATGGAAAATAAAAGGAAAGAAATGGACACGAGACATCTCAGGATCTGTACTACCGATGACTAGGCCCCAGGACGGGGGGTGAGGTGAGGAGGGTGAAGGGGAGCAGATGTGGTTGAATTAGTTTTTTAATGGGAAGAGTAAAAGAGTTAAAACGTGATTTTCCTGATCTGTGATGTACAGGGCGATTTGCAGCAAAAAATTGAAAAAAAGGAACAGCTGAGATGTGGAGAGGCGGGAAACGGAAATAAGAAAGAGATCGAACGGGCCGGGGTATCAGACTCTAGATGAGGTCAGGAGACTAGCCGTTTGGGAGCGAACCCGTCGTTCTCTCCGGGGGGGGGTTGTTACGAAGCGTTCGTCAGGAAAACCGGTGAGGAAATTCCGCACAAAACCATAAAATAACACGTAAACTAGAGGCTATATATCGCATATAATAAACATGAGATATGTATTATAACCTTAATTAAAGAAAAGGTACATTGTCGTATATGCATGTACATACGGTTAGAAACATACGGTAGGCCTATGTCGTATATTTTTATGCATGGATATACACATAATATTCATTACATAATACATTACATAAAACACATACAGTGTCATACGTGCACGATATGCACATATTTCAAGTAAAGAATGTAATGTTGCTAGCTAATTTCGTTTTTACTAATGCGAGCTGATCGTATATAGAAACCTATTTACGAGATATTCGCGAGTATAATTTGCATTAATTTTGCTATATTGCATGCACGATAAAAATGTAATTTAGCTCTTATAAGAAGTCAATATAATCGGGTTTAAAATGATTTCTCACGACCATGTCATTTTGTCTGATATAATTATTGAGGGACGGAGGAGAGAGGGGGCACAGGAGTGGGGAGGAGAGGGAGCGAGGGATCCAGACAGACAGACACACAGACAGATAGGCTTACATACACTGTAGAAATGATTTATAACAGTTAATAAACACTTACAAGCGTTCATTTTATTCTTGATTTGTAAAAGTATAGACTGTATAGGAGGCGTTGCTCACTGTATTTTATGATAAATTTTGACGGTTGAACACGTTCATATCACCATAACGTGTTAGATAAAACATGTATGATGGTATAATCGTGTGCAACGCCTCCTATATACTTTTACACATCAACTTCATCAAGTATACAAATAAACGCTTTTAAGTGTTTACTAACTAATATCAATCCTTAATTTTTAACAGTGCAATATGCGTTGATTGATTGATTGATTGATTGATTGATTGATTGATTGAATTGAATGGATTGATTGATTGATTGATTGACAGTAATAATATAGATTGATTTCATACTATAAAAAATCAGACTTTTCTGACGCTGAACATTCTAAACGCCTGTGACATCGCTAACCACAACAATATACAGCTATGTTAAGTGAACATTAGTTACCTACATTTGCTTTTCGCCTTCTCTGTCTCTGTTTATCTATGCTGACTGTGTTACTTAATGGATACAGGCCAAGTCAATCACACAACCGGATACAGGGGATGGAGGGGGAAGTAAGGGGCGCTGCATGGGTTTGAGAAATCTCATAGTGCTAAAGGTGTCCTAATATAGAAACGGCTTTCCCGTGACATAGAAAAGAAAGAAAGACACATACAAAACAAAACAAAGCAAATAGAGCAGCGATTGGTTAGATTGGTTGATTCGAGAATAGCATAGCCTATATATTTTATAAATCTAACCTAAATAATGGACGGGAATTAAATAATGTATACTCTTGAGAAAAACATTTTAGGATTGTGCTCTCGATTTAGTTTACTGTTTAGTCTTATAAATTTTGGTCCATATATTCTGACACACGCATGCGTACTACACACACCCATACTTGGATTCCACTGCTGTCTGGACTAGCTCTCATTTATGTGAAGGTATTGAAAAAAACGGAGGAGCTACACAAAATCAGTATTTCCCCATACAAGGCTAGTACTGTTAAATCAATTATATAACCCTATATGAAATAATGGTAGAAGTCCATGATTTTGGGCACTTGCATTGCCGAGATCCCAGTTCCATCCCCGAAATATGGGCAAATGAATCATGAAAGTATCCCGTCCTTCGGAGGGGACGTTAAGCCGTCGGTACCGTGTACAGAGAGACACAACTGCACATGCACATCGCAGTCAGTGTCGAATATACACTATGAGTTACAATATGCTCATCCACCAAAGACACAGTTCAGTGGGTTGTACTTGTACATATATTGACATGTAACTGACCTTGTGTGATCTGGGTATTATACATCATACCCAAAAACCAGGGGGTGTATTTTCTAAATACACTGGTGAATGGAAGTACTGACCTGTGCCAAGAGAATTGAGATTTACTATCTCATAGTGATATAACAACAATTAATGCTTGTCAAAATGGTCCATTTGTCACATTTCGTAGCAAATTAGCAATCGTAAAATAAGGAGCAATATCAATATCAAACTTATATTTTTATTTCATTATAAATAGGAGACAGATCGCACAAACTGACTTTATGCCTTGTGACAACACCCTGAATGACAGATATGGTTCTTCCCGAAGCACAATCCTTTGCATATCGCCAAACACGGTAGCAAAACGGCAGTGTTAAGTACAAACACAATTTCCACTCACAAGGTTTTAGTATAATCATCTCAGATCAAGCACGATAACATACTACTCGAGGTTACATAACGTTACTTTTCCACGCGTATTACCAAATTATTTTTCCCTTATGGTGTCACGGACGTGTCATAATATGGATGTTGGCGATTGTTTAGGCAGATCTCTGTAACTAAAATGCAAACTACACTTAGGCCCTAAGTAGAGTAAAAGCTACATAACACAAAAGTATTAAATAGGGTGACGACGAGTATTATGAAATGGCGTCATCGGATCGCATCATTAACGGTGCTTTAGGCATGTTCTCCCGCATGTTCTACCTATTCAATCATAATTTAACAAATGAAAATACGGTAGCCGCTTGGAGACGATCCTTGGGTCTGCATTTTGTGCGTGTGTGTAGGATGGATGTGGGGTGTGCGAACGTTTTAGTTAGTCATAATTTATTATACCATCTTTAAAATTATGAAACGTAAAATGGCATCAGTACTTAGATATCAGTTGTGTGGTGACTGTAATTGATTCATAACCCGGTGTAAAAGGAGATATTGTCCGGTTGGAGCCATAATAGTCCGGGCCGGGCTTCATAGACGACAACAGAATAAAGCGTGAAACTAATGTTGCGTGAAGAGTCAATTGGTTCGCGTGCCCTATTCTTCACCGTTGCATGGACTATAGGTCCGGAGGACTATATCTCCTGCCACACCGGGCATTGGAAAACCGTGTCTGAACCCTGAATGATCTACTCATATGCAGGCTAAAATAAGACG